>ML823777.1:76882-93135 GCA_009831015.1 Picea engelmannii
AATAAAATATGTAACAAATCAAATTCCTCGAGCTTTAAACTATATAACCCATAAAGTAAAGAAATGGTATATGTTTTCCTCAATAGGTCTATTTTAAAATAAAATGAAAAATACTCCTAAGACTATTAAGCATTATCCCCTAGTATGAAAATCACAAAGTAATCTTAAAGTGGGAGGAGTTCATGTCCATGAATAGAATATTTACGAATAGAATTTATATATTCAAAAAATCATAAAAAAATTAAAGCATAATTGTTATAACTTTAAATTGCTTTACATATGCATACGTGGCCTTTGGCCCTTTTACTTGCTATTTTTGCCAAGCAATCACTGAGTTTCTCTTCTTAAAACCCCTATCTTTGAGGATGTACGTGCCCTGCACCATTACTGCCTGCGTATGTACACTTGATGTACCACTACAGCCTGCGTAAATATGTTAGTTGCACCACTACAACCGGCGTATACTCGCAAAAGTTGCAAAAAATTGAAAAGTTGCAAGCGATTCGGTTAGATTACGGGTTATTGGGTAGTTTCCCAACTAATCCACTACCTCTATCTCATCACCCAACCGAATAAACATCATTTTGTCATATAAAAGGAGGTGTTGGGGTCTCATTCCACATCTAGACATAAGAACAGTGAAGCTCTGCTTATTTCACATCCCCTCCTTGCCCCAAGAAATTGCAGCCATCTTGTGAGAATTGCCTCAAAATTCTCCATTTTTCCCTTTTCCCTCCGTCATAAACCCATTCCATTTCCCTAGAATAATTTTGAGAGGAACCACTTGCCTACAGAGCTTTGTCGATGTCGAATCCGTTCGACGTCCTCAGTTGTCTTCTGAACCACTTTCTTTCAATACCCTTGGTAGGTTTCAGATGTGTTATCTTGCTAACTGCGGTCCACCCAACTGTCGACTGTACCCGCTTGGTTATTGTTTACGAGCTGACAACTTAGTTGCCTTTATTCTAGAGACTTACATAGGTGACTGCGGGGGCATATCATGGTACCTAGAGCAAACGTCGGGCCATGCTTTGCAGAGTATACCCGGAGGGTGCTTCCGTGTTCGAGTTGCACTTGCACCAGTAAGTTTCTCTAGTGTTGGTTGGTATAACTGTTATTCCAGGTAGATAGCGGTTTGCTTGCTTTATCCTGTAGGAAATTTTCTAGTGTGTGCTTGTTTTCAAATGTTATTAAAAGCCTTACTGTGTCATTGATCTTTTCACAAAGTGGAAGATCAAGAGCTTCGTCGGTCATGAAGGCTTGAGGGCCTGCTATCGGTTGCATTAGAGACACCACCTCCATCGTTACGACAAATACTTGACCAACAATGGTCATACGAAGCAACCGAGCAACAGGAAACTATGCCCGAGCCTACTCCAAGAGGAGAATACTCGAATCCGGAGAAACCTACTATTTTTTACCTTGGAGCGGAAGCTCTTGGGCCAGCCAACACTCTGATCACTAACTTGTCGGTGTCAATATTTGTACAAGTTGTCCCTCCGAGGATAACACCTTACGAGAGTCAAATAGTCTTACAAGCAACGATGGAAGCAAATGATGCTACTTCGTCTCGGAGTACCCATAATCCCTCAATGGCTTCCACCAAAGGGGGTATTCCGCCTCCTAACCTTTGTCCGTCTGTGTAGTGTCCCCAAGGCCAAGCCCTGATGTAAACCATGATTTGAAAGAGATTGTAAATATGTGTTATAGACTGGTGAGCCGAGTGTTGTATAAGCCAATAGGCTTATGTGTTTGATTAGGCTAGAGAGCCTAAGCGTTGAAGGCCAAGGGCCTGGATTTCGTATATGTATGTATGCAGCACATCAATAAAATATAAACACCCGCCAGGTGCAGAACGACCACGATGAATGAGTGATGGGGGACCGAGCGTCCACAGAGTGGGCAAGGGATTAGGGGCTGAAAGGTGGAAAAAGGGGCTGAGTGTTGAGTCTAGGGGCTAAGACTAGGGGAATTAGGCCTGGAATAATATTTTAATATTATTTGAAAAAGAGACATGTGCATTTCTGTTTATCCTAAGTTCCTGGCAAGGGAGGGAATGTGCAAAGGGGATGCACGCTGTGGTATGCATGCAGTTCCCAGGGTGACAAGTGTTAACCCTGGTGCATGCAAATATAATCGCCAAGATGAACCATGGGAGGGGATCTTCTCATCCATTCGGACCCGAACCTCTGAGCGTGAAACCGGTATGACCTCTGCCAGAATACCCAGGTTCATCTCTGAAGCCGAAAAGCCTGTGTTGGTGCTACAAAAAAATACACATACGCCCTTTGTTCTGGGAGCCGAGAAGATTGTGTCCATCTGAAAAGCCAGTTGACTCTTTACCCGTTCGAACCAGGGTGTCTGTGTAATTTCCTGCATGGATTGTTGTCATGCATTTCCAGAACCATCACCATGAGATCATCCTGTGATTGCTGAACCGGTTTGGGGAAGTCGGTGTCTATTTTCCCTGTGGGTTGTTGTGACCACGCAGTATTGGAATGCATGAGGCTTGTTGGCCTGTGAGCGACTCCTCCAGGTGAGAGAGTGCGCAGAGGGAGGAGAGAACTCTTGGGAGGAACCCTGTAGCTACCCTAGAGCCCAGAGACTTTCGGTCCGGTCTGTTCCTACAACCCAAGGTAAGGGAGACTGGCAGCCGAAGGACTGTCTAGGTGACAGAGAAGGTGCACTCTCCTGGGGTGGAACAGACATGTGGCGAATGAGGGTCTGAGGGCAGTGAGCGTGGGAGGTTCCTGGGAGAGCTTTCTTCCTAGTGGTTGTGTATGACTGTCTTCCCTGTAACCTCAGCCTAGCCTAGGATTCCTTGCCTTGGGGTGGAGCTCGGTCCCAGCTCGGGGGTGACCCACTGTTGAGCTGACGAACAATGTGGTCTAAGGCTGGGAGGTTCATGGAAGGCCTGCACTTGGTTGGTGAATTCTACAGTTGTTAAAAGATAAGTATCTGAATTATGTTTTATCACATTTGGCATGACTGAGCTGTTTACGTATCATGTTTCTGCTGTGTAAATGAATTATTGTTGAATGCTATGGCCTGTTTAATTGTAGCAGTAACTTATATATTTTACTCTGATATTTTTAGTGTGTTTAATTGTTTAAATGCATCTGCTTATAATTTTAGTATGAGTTATGTAAGAGTCCATGTATAGTTTGTTACATAGTGCATTATAAGCTCTGGGTAAGCGAAAAGGTACACTACAAATTGGTATTAGAGTGAGGTTTCAACACTGAGCCTAGATGGGCCAGTGGAGCAGTCTTTGGACTGAGAATGCGAGGGGAAATTGTGTTTCGAGGACCAATTTCGGACCCTGGTATGGCCCGAAGTGTACAGGAGTTTAAACTCGTGAGGATCGTGAGTCATAAGATCACTGTGGGATTAACCTTCAACCATCTAAGTTGACAGAAGTTGCACAGAGTTTAAGTCCTCATGGGTAGAGGAGAAGTCTCGGAGAGGCATCGGGATATTAGAGTCATTGGGGTTTTGCTAAGGCAGAGAATCGAGACCTTGTGATTCTTGAAATCCTAAGGAGGGATCATAGCCGTAGGATCCCAGGGGGGACACGTGTCAGAATCCTGGAGAGAGTCGAAAATCGAAGAATCAAAGTTCTCTAGCACATAGAGATCTCGTCACACGGAATCGCGATCCACGATTTCGCGACAAGATATGGACCGTTCATATTAGGGGACATGTGGTAGATATCTGCCATCCGGAAAGTCCCGATAAGGAGTAAGTCCATCGGTGTTTGAAGTTCATCGGGAAATCGGGAACCCTGGTGACAAGTGATTCATACACTTTGAAACTCTGAACCTCGAAACCCCGATGAGATATTTGAGTATAGTCATGGGGTAGAGGTCACATGGACCTGGGCTTAACCACGAAGGGTTAAAGCAAAAGGCGCGTCGGCATATCGGGAATCGGGATATCGAGGATTCCGTGAGCGTATGCACTGTGACATTGAAACCGCTGAAACTCTGACGGGGTAAGGTGGAGGTCATATAGTATGGTCATGTGGACCAGAGGCTGAGCCAGGAGGGCTAGCCAGTGTAAAAACACATCGAGAATCAGAGGATCGGGGGTTGTGAATGCATGTGCATCGCGACATCAAAAATCTCGAAACCCCGATAGGAGGATTGATCACGGTCATGGGCAGTGGTCATATGGTGGAAGTTTAGCCAGGGGGGCTAGCACATGAAGAGCTCATTGAGAAATTAGAACCCAAAACCCCGATGGGAAGTTGACTGCGGTCATACGGAGGTTGGTCGTATGGTGAGGGTATAGCCCGGAGGGCTAGCACGGACGGAGTCCATCGGAAATCGGGAAATCAGGGATTCTGCTGTCAAGAGTTTTGGCACATTTCGATTCGCGAAACCCCGAACCCCGATAAGGGAGAAGGCCGAGGTCACGAGTCAGCGGTCACATGGTGTAGATCCATAGCAGGGGCTAATGCGTAAAGGTAGCGCATCAGGAAATCGGGAAATTGGGGATTCAACCCACCAGAACATTGCCAGTTTCAAAACCCCGATAGAGTGCGTGTTCAGAATACAACAGAGGCCAAACTCCAGTTAATCAACACCAAGTATGGAGTGGGGAAGAGTGCAAATTACCCCTGAAATGGAAGACGAACGGGAAGGAAAGGATGTTAACCTAGGAGTCGAAGGATCGAAATCTAATGGGCATGGAAAGGAGATGGATAAGGAAGGACATATAATGAAAATTCTTGAAGGATTGCAAAGAGAGGCCAAGGAGCGTTGAGCTGATAGCTGAAAGCTCATGAAAGTCAAGGATTGGCAAGGGAAATTAAACTTAAAATTATTGCAGAGTCTGGAAAGAATAGAGAAGGAACTTGAGAAGGGAAGAGACTCAGGTACGACGAAGAGTCGCAGAACCCATGGGATAAGAAGCAGATCGAGGAGTGGTAGCTGACATCACAGTCACTCCCAAAAACATTCGGACAGGGAGACACATAGTAGTTCAAGCCCGTCCCCTACTAGAAAACATAGGAAATCCGGAAGGGAGGAATTGAAAGGGGAGATGAATAAAATTAATCTACCAACATTCGATGGAGAACATAAGAAGGAGGAATATGTCGAGACCTGGTTTCTTGGCGTGAAGAAATACTTCCAAGTGTAGAATTATTCTGCCCATACAGAGGGAAGAATTGCAATGTACCAGTTGAAAGGAAAAGCATCCATGTGGTGGGATCAGTTTGTGCAGGTGCAGCACATTCAAGAGAAAGAGGTCACTTGGAAGGAATTCAAGAGGTATTTCGAGAAGAAATACCTGACTAAAAGATACTATGACAGAAAGATGAAGGAGTTCTTCAAGCTCAAGTTAGGCATTATGACCATTGATGAGTACGAACGAAGTTTTCTGGAACTACTAAAGTATGTTCCATTCATCAAAGATGAGGTTGTTAAAATTCAGAGGTATCTGAGTGGACTGCCACCTTCTATTGGTGACAAAATTCAATATGATGATCCTAAGACCATGGAAGAAACCATAAGAAGGGCGAAATGCCTATATGAACAACAGAGAGAAAGGCCTACCTTTCGGAAGGCTTGGGATGACTAGAAGAGGTTTAAGAAAGAACAGAGGCAGAAGGGAAGCAAGCCTTCCTTTTTCAGAAATAGTCCTTGGGAACAATCATCTTTTAAAGAGCCCAGGAAAGTTGAAGGGAGTGAACAGATGCCAAGGCCTCCACCCATGGAGTGTTGGGGCTGTAAAGTGAATCATAGGTACAAAGACTGCCCCCACAGAAAAGACAAAGAAAGAACTGTCCATACTGTTCAACAAGATGAAACAGTGGAGGATATGGGCAGTAGAATGCCGAGGATCTACGTAGCTCTGGACAACAAGAAAGCATAATTTCAATCACACATGATTGAAGTGGAAGGTATGATCAACAACTGACCACTTGTTATTTTGATTGATTCAGGGGCTAGCCATAGTTATGTAGATCCTAGGGTGGTGGAAAGTTTGAATCTAACGAAGAGAAAACATGAGAAGTCTTGGTTAGTGCAGTTAGCCACAGGGACCAAGAGGAAGGTCATTGAATTGGTTAAGTCCTGTTCAATGGACATGAAAGGAATGAGCACTAAGGCTGACTTGAACATTTTGCCTTTAGGCTCATATGATTGCTTAATTGGGATGGACTGGTTGGACCAGCACCATGCCCTTCTGGATTGTCGTAACAAGAGATTCACATGTCTGAACGAAGAGGGAAATTAGGTAATAGTCCAAGGAATTCCCAGAGCCGTGGCTGTGAGGGAAATATCAGCTATGCAGCTGAAGAAATGTTACCGGAAAGGCTGTCAATTATTTGCATCCCGGGTGGAAGAAATATTCCAAAATGTGGTCTCAAATCTGGAAGAACACAGGGTACTCAAAGAGTTTGAGAACATGTTTCAGGAGGTGCCTGGACTACCTTCGAAGAGGAACATCGATTTTTCTATAAATCAGATGCCTAGAGCATCTCCAGTTTCGAAAGATCCTTATAGGATGAGTACGCCAGAGATGAAAGGGTTGCAATTGCAGCTCGAAGAGCTATTAAAGAAAGGCTACATTCATCCCAGCGTGTCACCGTGGGGATCCCCAGTCCTATTTGTGAAGAAGAAAGATGGGATGATGAGGCTATGCATTGAATTTAGACAGTTGAATAAAGTCACTGTCAAAAACAAATATCCTCTGCCAAGGATTGATGATCTTTTTGATCAGTTAAAGGATGCGAAAGTATTTTCGAAAATATATCTTCGATCTGGATATCATCAAGTGAGGATAAAAGATGAAGACATCATCAAGATTGCCTTCAGAACAAGGTATGGTCATTATGAGTTCATTGTGGTGTCGTTTGGACTGTCCAATGCGCCTGCTGTCTTCATGTGCTTAATGAATGGAGTGTTCAAAAATTATCTGGACAAGTTTGTCATAGTCGTCTTGGACGATATCTTGGTGTATTCCAAGACAGAGGAAGAACATGAACAACACTTGATAATGGTGCTACAGGTGTTGAGAGAACACCAGCTTTACGCAAAACTGAGCAAGTGCTCATTTTATCAAAAGCATATCCATTATCTAGGACACATTATTTCTGAAGAGGGGATCGCTGTGGATCCTGAGAAGGTACAAGCCATTCATGAGTGGTCAGCGCCAAGAAATGTGACAGAAGTTAGATCCTTTATGGGTCTGGCAGGTTATTATAGGAGGTTCATAGTCGGATTTTCAAGGATAGCTCATGCTATCACTTCCTTGAAAAGGAAGGAGAAGAAGTTCCAGTGGACTGATGAATGTGAGAGAATCTTCTAGCAACTGAAGCAACTGCTCACTAGTGCTCCAATCCTAAAGATTGTTGATCCAAGTAAGGATTATGTAGTGTGCACAGATGCGTGTAAGGAAGGGATGGGAGGAGTTCTCAGCCAAGAGGGATATGTAATTTGTTATGAATCCCGAAAGATGAAAGAGCATGAAAAGAATTATGCCACTCATGATTTAGGCTGGCAGCAGTTGTCCATGCATTGAGGAAATGGAGACATTACCTCATGGGCAATAAATTCGAATTAAGAACAAACCACAATGGTTTGAAGTATTTATTTAATCAGCCAACTTTAAATGCCAGTCAAATTAGATGGTTGAAATTTCTGTGCGAATATGACTTTGATATCAGGCATATCAAAGGGAAAGACAATAAAGTGGCCGATGCACTCAGCATAAAAGTGCATGAATTACATGCTACAACCATTAGCATGTACATAACTGAGTTGAAAGACAGAATTGTGGAGGCTGCAAATGTTGATTTGCAGTACAAAAGACTTGTAGCAAAGCTACAACAGCATGAGAAACCACAAACCAAGGAAAGTTACACCTTGGGAACTGATAGTTTACTTCTGTATAAAAACAGAGTGTATGTACCTAAAGACAAGGAATTGAAGCTGGCAATTCTAAAAGAAATGCATAATGTGACTTATGTTGGTCATCCTGGATATCAGAAGATTGTGGCAGCAGTCAAAAGCCATTATTTTTGGCCAGGTATGAAGAAGGAAATTGCTGAATACATCGCCAGATGTATGGAATGCCAGAAGGTCAAGGCTGAGCACAGACACCCAACAGGGTTGTTTCATCCTTTACCTATTCCTGAGTGGAAATGGGATGTGGTAACAATGGATTTTATCATAGGATTGCCCAAAACAAGAAAGCATCATGATTCAATCATGGTGGTGGTGGACAAGATTACTAAAGCTACCCATTTTATTCCACTAAAAACCACCCACAGAGCAGTCGATGTTGCTGATATATTTTTAAAAGAAGTTGCACGCTTGCATGGAATTCCTAAGACAATTGTGTCTGATAGAGACCCGAAATTCACTTCGAATTTCTGGAGAGGACTGTTCCATGGATTTGGAACAAATATGAACTTCAGTACAACATATCATCTCGAGTCTGATGGACAGACAGAGAGAGTAAACAGAGTAATAGAAGACATGCTGAGAATGTATGTGATGGATCAACCATGAAGGTGGGAAGACTACCTGCATTTGGTAGAATTCGCTTACAATAATGGGTACCATGCATCTCTAAAGATGAGCCCATTCAAAGCACTTTATGGAAGAAAGTGCAACACTCCAGTGAGCTGGGATAATCTAGCTGACAGAATAGTAGTTGGACTTGAACTACTCAAAGAGATGGAAGATCAAATGATAAAAATCAAATAGAATTTGAAAGTTGCCCAGGACAGGTAGAAAAGTTACGCTGATAGTAACAGAACCCATAGAGAATTTAAAGTGGGTGACCATGTTTTCCTGAAAGTGAAAACTAACAGGAGTTCCCTGAAATTGGGAAGTTGCTCCAAGTTGGTAGCAAGATTTTGTGGGCCATTTGAGATCCTGGAAAGGATTGGGCCAATTGCATACATGCTTGCATTACCTGCATCTATGATTGTACATAATGTGTTTCATGTTTCACTGCTTAAGAAATATGTACCTGATGCTAATCATGTTATCGATTGGACTTTGATTCAGGTGGAACCAGAAGGTGTCCTACAGGGTCACCCTGTGCGCATATTGGATAGGAAAAACAAGTAGCTCTGGAATCGAGTTATAGATCTTGTAAAGGTCCAGTGGACCTGGTACGGTCCTGAGGATGCGACATGGGAGCATGAATAAGTTATACGGGTGAAGTACCTGCATCTTTTTGAAAATTTTGAAGGACACACAGAGGTAGTGTAAGTTTCACTAAGGACAGTGCAAAAATAAGGGGAGGGGGATTGTAGTGTCCCCAAGGCCGAGCCCCAATGTAAACCATGATCTGAAAGAGATTGTAAATATGTGTTATAGGCTGGTGAGCCAAGTTTTGTATAAGCCAGTAGGCTTATGTGTTTGATTAGGCCAGAGAGCCTAAGGGTTGAAGGCCAAGGGCCTGGATTTTGTATCTGTATGTATGAAGCACATCAATAAAATATAAACACCCGCCAGGTGCAGACCAACCACAATGAATGAGTGATGGGGGACCGAGCGTCCACAGAGTGGGCAAGGGATTAGGGGATGAAAGGTGGAAAAAGGGGTTGAGTGTTGAGTCTAGGGGATAAGCCTAGGGGGCTTAGGCCTAGAATAATATTTTAATATTATTTTAAAAAGAGACATGTGCATTTTTGTTTATCCTAAGTTCCTGGCAAGGGAGGGAACGTGCAAAGTGGATGCACGCTGTGGTACACATGCAGTTCCCAGGGTGACAAGTGTCAGCCCTGGTGCATGCAAATATAATCTCCAAGATGAACCATGGGAGGGGATCTTCTCATCCATTCAGACCCGAACCTCTGAGCGTGAAACTGGTATGACCTCTGCCAGAATACCCTGGTTCATCTCTGAAGCCGAAAATCCTGTGTTGGTGCTGCAAAAAAATATGCATATGCCCTCTGTTTTGGGAGCCGAGAAGATTGTGTCCATCTGAAAAGCCAGTTGACTCTTTACCCATTCGAACCAGGGAGTCTGTGTAATTTCCTGCGTGGATTGTTGTCACGCATTTCCAGAACCATGACCATGAAATAATCATGTGATTGTTGAACCGGTTTGGGGAAGTCGGTGTCTATTTTCCCCGTGGGTTGTTGTGACCACGCAGTATTGGACTGCGTGAGGCTTGTTGGCCTGTGAGCGACTCCTCCAGGTGAGAGAGTGCCTAGAGGGAGGAGAGAACTCCTGGAAGGAACCTTGTAGTTGCCCTAGATCCCGGAGAGTTCTGGTCTGGTCTGTTCCTGCAACCCAAGGTAAGGGAGACTGGCAGCCGAAGGATTGTCCAGGTGACAGAGAAGGTGCACTCTCTTGGGGTGGAACAAGCATGTGAGGAATGAGGGTCTGAGGGTAGTGAGCGTGGGAGATTCCTGGGAGAGATTTCTTCCTGGTGGTTGTGTATGATTGTCTTCCCTGTAACCTCAGCCTAGCCTAGGATTCCTTGCCTTGGGGTGGAGCTCGGTCCCAGCTCAGGGGTGAGCCGTTGTTGAGCTGACGAACAGTGTGGTCTAAGGCTGGGAGGTTCGTGGAAGGCCTGCACTTGGTTGGTGAATTCTACAGCTGTTAAAAGATAAGTATCTGAAATATGTTTTATCACATTTGGCATGACTAAGTTGTTTATGTATCATGTTTCTACTGTGTAAATGAATTACTGTTGAATGCTATGGCCTGTTTAATTGTAGTAGTAACTTATATATTTTACTCTGAGATTTAAGTGTGTTTAATTGTTTAAATGCATGTGCTTATAATTTCAGTATGAGTTATGTAAAAGTCCATGTATAGTTTGTTACATAGTGCGTTATAAGATTTAGGTAAGCGAAAAGGTACACTATAGTCTGGACCACAATGGTCTCGACCACCTCTACTTCGTGTAGTGGTCTGATGCCATCTTTGGCACCGACCACTACTCCATTCTCATAGAGTGCGACGGGCCCTCCATTTTCATATCGGATGCCAGACTTTGACACAAACTTCGTCCTTACCTACTCCACCAATAGACCATGGATCTCGGGGTATGGCGCAAAAAAACTCCATTACAAAGGTCCATGGGGGGCACCTCAACCCCCTATAACATTATCCCTTATGGAGGGGGTCATATACCTCCTTCGTCCCCCTCGCTCGACCGTGCTTCCCAACAACCCGTTGGTGGGTTCCATGCCATATACTTACAGAACGTCGGTGGGTTCCATGCCATTCTCTTTGTTCGGTGCATTTGGTAATAATGATTTTTCATCAACTATCATCTCAGCTGGGAGTAAACCTTGTTTTGGACAACAAAACCTTGTGCAGGGTACTATTCCTACACAGGGGGAAAATACAAGAGTTTTCTCCTCACAAGGAATTTGGAGTCCTTGGTAGGGATTATTTCCCTCGTCACAAATGTTTACCGGGGGAAACCCTTTCCATGGTCAATGGAACCTCAGGCAGCTCTCAGTGCCTATGCCCGTCAGATCGGTAGAGGGAAAGCCCTTCCAGACTCTTTGGAACACAATGCTGGGATCAATCCCCACCCAACATTCATCATCCAATTAGGAGAATAAACTGATGATGTCCCAACAAACACTATATCCATACGCTATCCAAGGCCATGGTGTTTACCATAACCCTAGTCAGTTGCCCAACGTTTCCTCGCAACCTGGTGCCAGTCAAACTCCAGGCTCCCTTTTTTCTGTACATAGTACCCAACGCAAACTACGATTTCTGGAAATGTTACATTTTCTAGACTTGTTAATGTTTTTTAATGACCCGATTTGTCATGATCCGCGTTGCCCCCCATGTTGAGTAAGTTTCCCTTGGATATTTCAAAATTCAAAGGCAAGCCTAGCGAAGATTTGTGTGATCACGTGACAAATTTCCACCTATGGTGCTCGTCAAACTTGCTGCGATACGACTCCATACAATTGTTCATGTTTCAATGCACTCTTATCGAGGGTGGCATGAAATGGTACATCGAGCTTGATCGCTCAAGATACTCTTACTTTACCATTTTGGCGATGGTTTTCCTAAACCATTTCCAACTACCCGTGAGAAACAATGTCGGCACCGAATTATTGGCCAACTTTCAGCAAACCAAAGCCGATCATATCTTGGATAACATCTGAGAATGGCGATGGAAAAAGAATCTGATCAAGGTACAGGTCCCACTATCTTTCCTGTTGGAGTGGTTCCTAAAGTCTTTGGTACCTCATTTATCCAAGGACGTTGCAATGTTGGGAGTTCTTTGAGAGGATGAGGCAATAATGAGATATCAACAACTCGAACTGATATACTCTCAGTCTGGCTTACTCTATGATATTTTTCTAGATGCGCCATGGTCCATCCTTGACAAGGACAGACAAAATTTTGGACCACATGCCGATGGTATAGTTTGTTCAGCACAAGGAAAGTCCACTGATCAATTGTCAAATAAATTGCAACAATTATCGATAGAGCAAACAACGGATTGAAAGTTATTAGCGCAGTAGCAGCATATTGTGTTAACGAGCCCATTTCTTCATGGGAAAAAATTGACTCAAGCCTCTTCGAGCATGGATGGGGGCAGTCAGGGGCCCCCTCCATTTTCTAGCAATCCCTCGGCCGCAAATGTTTACATGATGAAAGGTGATTCTTACATAGTGACTAGGGTGCACGATTACAGAATGCCATAATTTTTCGAAAAGGGTAAAGAAGTCATAAACCCATTTGTTCCTCTCCATATAGAGAAGACGATGGGTGAAACAATGACAGGCATCCTGAAAGGGGTGTTCAAGAAAGATTCTCACAATCCAAACACAAAGGCCTCCCAAAACTACTCTGTGGTAGAGGATTTGTCACAAACCCCTTATGCGATGTCCTCTTTGGAGGTCCTCTAGAGATGCCCTTCATAGAGAAAGGCTCTATTATCATCCTTGGGTTCTTCAGAGACTTGTAATATGGGTACGATATTTCTTGATATGACCGACTTAAAACCTCATTTATCTTACCACACCATGTTTAAGATAGTAGTGTCTTACCCCACAAAATATTTTACCTGGAACATTTTCCATACGGTGGTTGATGAGGGTGCCTCGACATGCGTGATGTCATTGGCGTGTTGGAAGGTTGTTGGCCAACCCATTTTGCCATTGTCACCTACTCTTCTTACTTCTTTCAATGGTCATTCTTTCAGACAACATGGAATCATCCCTTTTTTCCTCATGGAGTTAGGAGGGAAGACCATGTGCATCGAATTTGAAGTGGTCAATGCACCTCTCAACTACAACATTATGTTAGGAAGGAGTTGGACCTATTCTATGCATGCAGTGGTTGGCACAAATTTTAGGGGATAAATTTCGTTGATGGGATAATTTTCCATGGTTTTTCCAAAAACGAGATTCGCTATTTTAAAAATGATTCGCCCAAATTCTATAGGATAAAATTATTTTACCTTAAAAATTGCCAAAATTTTATAAAAACTATACAAAATACTTAGAAATTTGAATATTTTTAAAAACATATCTCCAAACATTTATAGTTGACATATGAAGAATTAGTAATATTCGCCAAGGTTTCTACATTTTAAAATAAATTTCCATCCTTAAAATCATCCTTGCTTTGCAAATAATAGTGTCTTGTTATCCTTGGTTGACATAGAATTTCGTCTTGCATAGGTGCTTCCTTCAAACCACCTTCAAAAAGTGACCATGACTAGAAACCACAGCTAAATCTTTTCTTAGCACTTTTTTGTCTCAAATACAACCAATTCGACCCTTATCCATCCTTCCCTCGGCTCTCAATTTGCATATGACCACAACCATGACCCTACGCTTATCTCAAAAAGCGCTTGTCTAGAGCTTCAGGACTTTGGACTTTCAGCTAGGACCGAATCAATGATCCTCGTCCTCTTTCATGATCAACGATCGATATCCACTTCGAGACTTTGTGCTTCGAGAGTCTCAACTTTCCTTTCTTTCCTCCTCTCGAAATGATTTTAACTAGAGTTCATCATTTGCTGATGAGTGTCCTCCCACAAAACAATGGCTATGATTCTCTTTGACTCTTTGGGTTCAAAAGTTTCAAAATTTCCTCCTGCACTTTCTCCTGGAGTTCTTTCACCTGAAGTCGACAATCCTTCGACGTGTTTCTTATGGAATCAATGGTCGATATGTACTCCGAACTTCAATATTTTTCGACCCAACTCAAAATGTCACATCTTTCCCCACTAGAGTACCTGGTCCTTGGACTGCACGATCTATCGCCACATGGTGAAATACTGGAAGCGAACATGTGGTCCAATCAGGCAGGTGACATGTTTTATGTTCTAACTGACATTACAATACTCCATATGCTCAAAACATACTAACATGTGGCACACATCCCATGTTCCCATGTCATCCCAGGTGACGTATGCAAACCACATCACTTCATAAATTATAGGATCCACATCACCTCTAGGTGACACCATCGTGACCCATCTCTTTGGCTCTTTGGGCTTTGGGACTTTGGGAGTTTCCATACTAGCACACTTCAAATTCTCATGAACTCCAAATTCCTAAACTAGCCAATCTGTCGCCATGTGTCCTCCTGGACTGGACGACTAAGATTCACTTCAGGTATTCACCTGGAGCCCATGGATCTACACCATGTGTCCTCCTTAATCTGAGGGTTGAGGCTTACTTCGGGTATTCGGACTTCTGAAATCTCAAATTTCAAAACTTATCTGGCCCCACTGGATTTTCTCTGAAGCCCTGGATCTGGTGACGCGTGGCTCTTGAGAGATCAATGGATAAGATCCTTTTGGATCTTCGACTCTCCAATGTTTGGGAGTCTCAAATATCAATTGAAAAACTCTCAAATAGATTTCTATGTAGTTATTGATCTGATGACACATACCTCTTGGTGATTGATGTTCATGATCTACTTCGGCTATACAGAGCTTCCATGTTTGATCCCTAACATGTCATATGACTTACTGTCATTTAATTTGAGGGGGTGCGCATCGAAAGTTTGGGGTAACCCTCTTTTCCCCCACAATTCTCTTGATTCTCACACATAACCCCTTGGTGAAACCACGGTTTGGATTGCGGGACCACCTTGGGAAATTATCTCTCGTGCAACATGGTTCCCTGCAATTCCTCATGTCCGTTGATCTCTGTCTCCCATGGGATCTGATGGTTGTGACCTTAACCCTTACTTCCTTTTCATTGGACGACCCTTTTTCACCTGTCCTCCGATCCAATGATCCGGGATCTCTCCTAATCCTAGAGTGTTCATCGCTCCTGAATTCGAAGGGGGATGGCCATGATCTTTCTAACCCCTTATAATGGGTCTCTGACGTTCTATCTCCTACATAGATTCTTTAACTCCATTCCTCCTGATATTTCCAAGTCCACGGCCATAGTTCAATATGTAACCACAAGACTCTGACCAATAGAATCAGCCCATGCAGCCTCGATGTTTCAACTGAAAGCTCTGATACCATTATGTAACATAACCAACTACCCACACGCCGAGGCATGCTACCTTCAAGCCTTCCCTTCGACTTCTTTCTCTTACAAATACCTTCTTTAATTAATAATAATGCATAAGATAGAATATTTAGCAACATGCACAATAATATCCAACAAGAATGCATAATCTAAGATTTAGTTAAACAATAATTAAAATACACAGTGGAAATACATTCATATACATGTAAATGATACCATAACAGAGAGCACTTATATTTATGAAATATGACACCAAATGGTTGAAGACCAAGGGCGTTCCACCCAACCGTAGACACCATTGCTCCAAATCTCAACAACAGTGTCAACCCCGAGCCAGGGCTATGAATCCACAAGGATGGTTCCATAGTTTACTTGGTTTCGCAAACAAGTCATCTCTTAAGCTCTCATAGGTTTCCCAACACCCACAAGAATCCAAGTACCAATATCTCTTCTACCCATCCTGTACCGCCTCAAGAGGATGGACCTCCACCCTTCGTTTCCATGCAGTCCCTCAAGAAGTCCTTCTCCTTTGTTTTGGGGCCTCCAACATAGCTGGTCCAAAATCTCAATGTTGGAACTCTCAGGAATCACAGTTGTGAGAAAAACAGGGCACAAGCCAACTCATCTCAGACATGCAGGCCCCAACTCATGGTTGTATTGCACCAGTGACCATTACAACCAACTATCCCATGGCTAATTCTTTAGCAGCTTGGTTCCCTTTCCCAAGCCCAAATGTGGATGAGGATGAATCAATGAATGGGTGAGTGGGTGCATGAAAGTGCGTGAGGTAAATGAA
>ML823777.1:127308-145270 GCA_009831015.1 Picea engelmannii
TCTCCGGAAAGTGAAACCCTAGTTTCACAAAGTACCAGAAAACCAGAGTACCAGAAGTACCAGAAGTACCAGAGTACCAGAAGTACCAGAAAACCAGAAGCACCAGTCCATAAAATCCGCAGAGCAGATTTGAAGGGGTAAAAATTGGATTTTCGAAATTCTGAGTACACCATCATACTCGCCTCAGCTCAGTGCATCTATTCCCTGGATCAGATTTTCAAAATTTAAATTTTGAAAAAATTAGGGTTTTCTCATAAAACCCTAAGTTGCAGTTGCAGTTGCAGTCATAGAACCAGTTACAATCACTCTTGAATTTTTTGGTAATGATTACCATTGCTACCAGATGGAGCCAGTACCTGCAAATGTTATCTGAGGTATGTACTCACATATGGTTAATGGTTAAACCCTAAAGAGTATTTGCAGGAGAAGGGATATTTTGCCATAGATCCAAAAGGATTTCAAGATCCAACACATTCAAAGGAACAATGCAACCCAGGTGTGATTATTCTAATATGCATCTATTTGTTATGAAATTATCTTGATCAATGTTGCATGTTGAAGCTATGATTAGAAGGATTAAAAGATGATCATAGAGATTATTCTCTAACCTAACCTTTTGTCAAGTTAGCATATTGTCTTAGTACAGAATATAGGTTGAAGAAAGCACTCATCACTTGAGTGAAGGAGACCTGGAAGAAAAGAAAGCACTCACACTTGAGGACAAGAGTCCAGGTTTGATTAATCAAGATTCAAAGGTACACATGACAAGCTAATAACTTTAGTTGAGATAGCAATCATCGTAAATTATTATACTTGATAACATGTGAGAATACTTTGTTTGAAATGGCTAACACCTCCTCTAGGAGAAACCTCATGTGTTAGTTTCAAATTGCCATAGAAGAATGCTTGGTCACAACACTAAGAGAGTGTTGACCCCATTTTCGTATTGTATTCCTTACCTTTAATCTTTGCTAAAATATAAGTAATAGCTCTAAAGGAGCTACTGTGATGATTGTTCATGCTATTGCTTTATATTATCAAGAAGGATATTATTCTTGCTTGTTGTTTTGTTGACCTTTCTCCAGGTCACATGAGGAATCTATAGCGAAGGTTGTAGAAGGCAACGTGCTAAAGAAGAAATCATAAATGAAGAAATCATCAGTGGAAAAGAAGAAGGTGGGTCTCTCAGAAGCTGCCATGACCCATGCTATTAAAGAATCCATGTGAACTCTAGAAGATTAGCTCACATCAATTACAAGGCACTACCATACATATGCAAAGCTGTCACAAGTTTACCAGAACTGAAAGGTGATCATGAAGGCGTATGCAATGGATGTGCGCAAGGGAAGAACATCAAGAACCTATTTCCAAAGAGGGACAACAAGACAAAAGGAGTCCTAGAACTCATTCATTCAAATGTATGTGGCCCAATGCCATCATCCTCAAATATGCGCTCTATCCTATGCATGTCCGCACTTATCTTCTATCGGTTTTGTGTCATCTATAGGCTTTCTTTCAACAACTTCAGAATCTATGGGCTCTCTATGCTCCAATCCTTAGCCTTGGGAGTGTTTCTCTCCCCAAAGACTAAGTCTACCAAAGCGGGAGCATCATATTCATACAATTCTTGGAAGTGTGTCATAATAATGGACATGTGGAAGGTTGTGTTGTAGAAATTTTCTCCTAAATGTAACCACTTTACCCACATTCTTTGTTGTCCTCCTAAATAATTCCTAAAATAGCCTTCAACCCACTTGTTGACAATCTCATCCTGCCCATCTGTCTGAGGGTGATAGTTGGTGCTAGGTGTCAACTCTATCCCTAGCAACAGAAACACCTCTCTCCAAAATTTCCCTATGAACCAATTGTCCCTATCACTAACGATGTTCTTCGGCAACCCATGAAGTCTGAAGACCCCCCTGAAGAAAATATTGGCTACCTGAACTACGTTGTACTCTATCGATATGGCATATAAGTGAGAAAACTTGGTCAATATGTCTACCACTACATAGATACAGTCATTACCCTAGGCCTTGGGTAGACTTGTGATGAAGTCCATATATATACTCTCCCATTTCTTCTATGGGATGGGGAGTGGCTAAAGTATCCCTGCTGTAAGAGCATGCTCTAACTTGTTCCACTGGAAATTCACACACTCATTGACGTGTCTCATAATGTCCTATTTGAGGCCCTTCCATGAGAACCTATCTCTAATCTGTCTATAGGTTTTGAAAAACCCCTGATGGCCTGATAGAGGTGAATCATGAATGACGGTTAGAATATTCCTCTTGAGCCCTGAATATGGCACCAAGTAGACTCTATCCTTGTAAAATATGACATCGTCAATGACCCTATAATGGTCATCCTGTATCTGCCCATCCATCACCTCACAAGAAAACTTGTTCTTGGAATATTCCACTAACAAGTGGGATTTCCAATTTGCTGAAATCTCCATCAATGAACATGCCATAGGTATCCTCGATAGTGCATTGGCCACAATGTTATTCTTCCCCTTGACATACTCTATGTCAAAGTCAAATTTCTATACCTTTGTCACCCATTTTTGTTGGTGCTCACCGAGGTCCTTCTACTCGAGGAAATACTTCAAACTATTGTGATCGGTCTTGACCACGAATTTTCTGCCCACCAAATATTGCCTGAACTTTGTCAAGGAATGCATGATTGCCAACATTTTCTTGTCATAAATGGAGTACAACCTCTCAGGTTGACTAAGATTCTAGATCTTGAATACAATGGGGTGTCCTCCCTGCATCAAAACTACATTGATCCCTTCGTCGGATGCGTCACACTCTAGTACAAATGGAAAGGTGAAGTCTTGTAGTGCAAAGACTAGACAAGTGCCCATGACTTACTTCATGTGATCAAAGGATTCTTGTGATTTATCAGTCCATATGAAGGCCCCATTCTTGGTAAGATATTTCAGTGGTTCTCCAAGCTGAGAATAACCCCATGTGAACTGTCTGTAATAGTTGCACATCCTGAAGAAGCTCCTCAATTCTTTCACATTCCTGGGCGTCGAACAATCTAGAATGACCTTGATATTCTCTTGGTGACCCTATACCACCTGTGCACTGATGAAGTGGCCTAAGTAAAGCATCTCTGTCATATCGAACTCCCACTTGGACTCTTTGGCATATAATGATTGTGTCTCTATGATGCTCAATACCTCATCCAGGTGCCTCATATGCTCGTGCCATGAATGGCTATAGATCAAGATGTCGTCGAAGAAACACAAGATTGATTTCCTTAAATGATCCATGAATATATGGTTCATGAAATACTGGAATGTAGCGGGTGCATTGGTTAGCCCAAATGGCATAACCAGAAACTCGAAGTGTCCAAAATGACATCTAAATGTCATCTTCTCTATGTCTTGCTCTCAAATGTTGATCTGATGATATCGAGAGCGTGGATCAATTTTTGAGAAGAAAACTACCCCATGCAGTTCATCCATCAACTCATCAATGCATGGGATAGGGTAGCGGTTCTTGATGTTTTTCTTGTTCATGTATCGGTAATCAATGTAAATCCTCATGGTTCCATCCTTCTTTAGAACTAAGACAACTAAAGAAGGAAATGGGATGCTGCTCAGTCTGATGTGTCCCATCGCCAACAATTCCTTCATTGCCTTCTCTCTCTCATCCTTGAACCTCCTAGGATGACGATCGGGGGGGGTGATCATTGGTCTGGCCCCCTCCTCCAACTCAATGGTGTGCTCAAACCCGCTGTCAGGTGGTCTCCTTGGTGGAATTTCCTCAAAGACCTGTTGATGTCATCCCAATAAATTCTTGATCTCTGTATGGTATTGTTTTCAACATTTTGAATCCTTTTGAGTAGTGATCAAGCATTCTGTGGCATCTTCTACCTCTCCATGTTTGAATATCCTCTCCATCCTCTTGGATAAAAATGTCCTGGGTGCTCTTGTCAACATACCTCTTAGAACAAACGTATTCCCATCCTGATCTTTGAATCCCATTTCCAAAGTTTGGTAGTTGGTGCTGATTTTTCCCAAGGTAATCATCCACTAAAATCCTAACACCACATCTGTGTCTGATAGGTCAACCACATAAAATGTGTCTCTCACTGTGTTGTTGCCTAAATTCATCTCTAAGTTTGGAACTCTATCTAGACACTCCACTGTGTGGCCATCTTCTACCGCAACATCAAACCCCTCAAACTCCTCTATCTGAAGTGTCTGTCTCCATAGTAGTGAAGTGTCGATGAAGTTGTGGGTGACCCCACCATCTATCAGGGTGATTTCCTATTGCCCCTAAATAATCCCTCTGATAAGGAGGGTATCATACCTGGGAAGACCAGAAAGGGTCACTATGACTCCTCCCTTTGTTGGTTTCCTCCTATTAGCCTACTTTGGCGGTTATGGGACTATTGGAGGATGGGCTCATGCTAGTGTCGGTGGTCTATGGGGAGTCTTCTCCTCTGCTAGTGCTAACTCCTCCTATGAACTAGTGGATCCACTATTATAATCCTCCTCCTCACTATCCATGCTATATATTGCTACCTCAATATAATGAATCTCTCCCTTTCCCATCCACCTATGGCCTGGGACGCAAAGATATCTGCAGCTGAAGGAAAGCTTCTTCCTCATAATATCTCGCCTAGTCTCATCATCCAACTTCTCCTTTCCCTTCCATTCTCTCTGGAATGGTTTCTTGTCTCGATCCCTATAGGGAATAAATGGTTTGGAGAAATTTCTAGTCTTTGGCACTGAGTCTGCCATATCTCGAGTGTGAAGGATGGCATCCTACAAAGTGGGAGGCTTGTATGCCTTCACCCATCCTCTCAAAGGATCTGTGAGTCCTTTTTTGAATAGCATGATCATCCTGGGCTCTGATATATCTATCACTACCATGGCTACCCGCTAAAACTCTGTGATGAATGCCTATGCTGTGCCAATTTGTCTCAACTGGGCTATATCCCTGAAGTGTATCTTCATATCCTTCTTTTCAAATATGTTCATGAGCCTATCTATACAATCCCTATAGGAGGTGATGTGACTATGAAACAATGCCACTATTCCATGAAACCACCACTCATGTGCCTCACCCTCCAAGTGTAAGGTTGCGAAATTGATGGCCTCTTTCTCAATCATCTAGTTGAGCTTGTAATATGTGTCTAGATTCTGTACCCAATCTCTGGCGGTGTATTTGGATGATCTATCGAAACAAGGGATAGTGAGTTTCCCAAATTTTCAGATGAAGTCGAGGTTATTCCCCTACTTTTGTTGTGGTCCTCTCCTCTGCGGCTCTCAGGGGTGGTTCCTGAGTTTGAGTGCATAGTACTCAACTAAATTCATGTCTTGATGGAAGACATGACCCAATGCTGCATACTCCCTCCTTATACTCTTCAATGTCTTCTTCATGAGTGGTTGGACTCTGTACTATCGATGGTGGTGCTGCTACCGGGGGTGCCCTCTGGAAACTGGGAAACAAGGGTCTGGAAATCCTACTCGTAGAGGTGTATGTATGAGAGGGTGACTGGGGTCTACTACCTACTCCTGAGTTACCCTGTTCTGCATGTGATACTTGTGTGTTTGGGGTGCCCACTCTAGCCAATCTATCAACCACCTATGCCAAGGACTGAGACATGGTTCATTGAATAGTTAACATATCATTGATAACCTACATGAAATTTGTCTCTGGATCTACAGGGGCCTTGCCACTGCCATCTAGTCGCTCATATATTTCTCCTAGAATCCTCTCTGGCTCATGCTCTACCCTTCTCTCTTCTTCTTTGTGTGCCTCTTCCTCTTCCTCTCATCTAGAAGGAAAAGGAGGGAAATCATGCCTATTCTTTCTTTCCTTATGCCTGTTGTAAGTGACATATTCTTCACCTATGTGTTCACGGCCCTCTGGGTCTTTCGCTGCACTCATTCTGTTTAGTCACATGCTAGCAGGACAAAAGATATGATACCACTGTAATGTTCTTGACTTGGCTAGTCTAGGAAACACTGCTAATGTGTGTGTAGGATCAAAGGTTTAAACCATATACATGATCATACAAATAATAAATGTGACAAAGGACTACAAACTTTGTATTATGATATCTCTCTGGATTACAAAATGGCCAAATGCGGTTGAATAAACTAATAATAATAAACTATATAAACATACAAAGGATATTAGCCGAAATACAAATAAGCAACTAAAAAATAATACCCAGAATATGGGAGCACTCTGGAATCAATGGATGCGCTAGGACTATGGCATCTCTAACGATAACTGCTGGAAGTCTGGAAATTTTTCTCTGGGAGATTTACTTCTCGGAATGGCCTGGACTCTATCCCAAATGATGCATACTGCTCTATTCCTCAGTACTGGTATCTTTCAGACCCCTCTGCTGATGAATCTGGACCCCAGATGGATACCCCTAGGGGAATGCAACCCTCTTCTTCTGGCAAAATGCATCCTAGTGATTTCACTGTCAGAATTGGACAAGATATGTATCAAAACAATCGCCTTGGTCTACTGGGAAATGGGTTGGAAGGGTTTCCTCGAATCTTGTATGATGCTCACTCTGGAACCTCAAATGTGCCTGCCAAAAGTGTCACACGTCCAAGTCTGGAAAATGCACCCTAGTTGATTCCTCCATCGGAATATGATGAGGAACCATGCAAAATATGTACCTTTCCCTCCTCTCAAATGGGTTAGAGGTAAATCTCATAATTCTCCTTGGATGGGATAAGTCGACTAAAAACCCTCTCAGAAGTCCTGCCCTCACTCTGGATGAATGAGCCCTTGTTGTTGAACACTGTGTAATTGTTACTGAAGAATGATGGAAGACCTGGGTGATCTTCCCGGTGACTAGGGTGTGTCTCTTAACACTGAAATCAACCAACTGGTGTCTTCCTCCTTAAATTCACTGAACTATCTCTCCTAAGATGTGCCTCTTCTCCTCAATTACAAGTCATAATATGCATAATGATGAATTAGGTCGTTCACCCTTCCTTTATATCTTTCCAAAACCCTTAATCACCCTGAAACCCTAGTTCATTATTGTCTTCCAAAACCCTAAATCACTATTGAAACCCTAATTCACTCTTGGCTTCTATTCTTAGCTCGAAATGACTTAAAAGTGCTTTTAACCCTTCTTAGCTCAATGTCACTTTCTAAATATAACACTTGTGAATGGAGTGACCTCTAGTAACCTTGTTTACCCCACTTTGGCCCTAGCTATAGTCTAACGGGGCAGCTTAGACCATTAATCCTCCTCTCTAAAGCTCCTATTTGGAAAGGGACATTACAAGGAATAAAAAATTACAATCATTCCCAATTTCCATACAATACCCTCTTTTTGCCTGGTTCTTCATCAACCATTGTTACCTTTTTTAAGCACATCTTAGATTCCTTCCTTGATTCCTTAGGTGGAAAAGTTAACAATAGAAATGTTAATTTCTTGGGTGGAACATATCTTCTACAACTTTGAGAGAAATAACACATGTTTTCCAATTCCCCATAGAAGAAAATTGGTCTTCCTTCAAGTACTTAGTGATCCCAATATCTCTCAAATCATCATATTTGTCGGTGTAACATCAAATCCTAAAAACAATAAGAAAGAAACTAACACACTAGGGCACCCAATGGCTAAACCCAGCAGCTTGGGTAATCCTGATCAAAGTTGTTTTATTAGTTCTCCTTATTTACCAAAGCTATGCGCTCCTCACTACAAAATGTATTGCCACTAAAATGGAAAAAAGAATTTGCACATTCATCCCACAAGTAGGAAAAACAACACAAAATAATTCTCACTTGGTAAACCAAATCCAAGTGACAAGTGAAACAAATCATGGAGGCTTGAGTATTCAAGAACAAATCTCCCAGAAGCACACCAAAATGGAAATTACGTGTGTTAAGAGAATATCTTTGAGATTGGAAAATTAAATAGAAGGATTAGACTTTTTTTTTCAATGGAGCATATGGAAGCAACCCAAGGGTGATAGGTGCAGGGGGTTAATCAATGATCGCAGAGGACATATCATTTTAAATTTTTCTTGGGGTCTTGGAACTATGACCAGCAATGAAGAGGAAGACTTCACTCTTTATCTGAAAGGAATTCAAAGAATAATAATCTGTGGTGACTCTATGATACTCATAAGCGACATTATCAAAAAAAAAAAAACATAGCAGGGATAAATATTTAGAGGAGTGTTCTTGCACGTATCCAAGCTATTCTTTGTTAATTAAAAAATTATGTTATGTTTCATATCAAGGAGGAGCTGAACATGGTAGAAAATCAACTACATAAGAAAGGATCCGGCTTAGGGAAAGGTGAAATGAAGGTAAACAAGGAACTGAAACCCTGTCACATCCCTTAAATGTCTCAATGATGATTGAAACTAAAAATGACACTAGGTGGCCTTGAAATAATTAATCTACTCAAATATTTATTCTTTTTCATGTGAGAAAGTTTCATCCCCCTCTAGCGTAATGGATAATTTTTATGCTATCTCTTGGCTCTATAATCTTAATTAGGTATGGACCGAAGGCATCAATCCCATTCGACATGAAATATTTGGATCCATCTAGCTTCTCAAGTAGACACCAAACCTCTTCACGACAACAATAATATATATAACAATCTTTATGGTTTTTTTAAATAAAGGAAATTATGATACACATATATGAGGAATCCATTCTCCCCCCGGTATCGAGGCACTGGAACTCTCACGAAAAAATCTGGGATTATTATCACATTAGATTAGTATTTCCATTGGACCAAATAATCCTCCAAAACAACTTCAAGTCAATTATATATCCTCTACCTGTCGATATCATTCCATTTACGAGCTCCCTTTGGAACACCATGGTGGAAATAAACTCCTCAGGTTTTCCATTCCCTATCTTGGCATCACCAGAACTATAATTTTCTCTAATAAATTTCAACCCAATTTCACTCCCTCTGTCTAACACTAGTGTCTCTCTTTCCCATATGAAATCATCACTTGGTCCCCCTTTTCATTTTGTGATTTCGATAACAACTATATAGTGGGAACATCAAGGAAAACTACGACTATTTTTATTCTAGCTACTGTTTGTTTCAAGAAAAAGACCCCAGCTATATCATAGCAAGGTCATTGTCATAAAAAGCATTGGAAGCTCTCACTAAACACAAATAAATTATGGTTTAAACAAAGATAAATTATGGGTTCTAAACATCTGGTGGAAAAATCGTGAGTAGTCCAAAATAGAGGCACTTTTGATCACAATGGACCCATCTTGGTATGAAATTAAAATAATACTAAGAAGGCATGAGGACATGGAATATGGAAGCCTATTGAGTATTCTCAAGTGGAGAACAAGGTAAATCAAGTAGGCACTGAGGTGACTAGACACCAACAAGTAATTTTGGCATTGTTTTAGCGAGCAGAATGCTTAGAGAAAGAAAAAAATGAGATAGGTGATCTAAAGCAAGTCACAGAAACACTCATGCATTCAGTGGAGGATTTGGAACTCAAATTACATGAGCATATTATTTTCCACATCATTCAATTACATGTTCCAATTCACAACAGATAACAGATTCACCATCGGAAAGAGAAGTTGAAACTCCAAAAGACAAAGACATTGCATCTACGAAGATCGAAAACTAGGAACCGAGCCAAGAAAAAATCAATGCAATACCACATAATGAATCTATAGTATAATAATGTATTTTCTCTCCATTTTGATTTTAGAACATTTTATCAAAGCGTACAACATTAGTACACACTATATAACTCTTTATACATAGAGTAGGATTTTATATATATTTATTGTGTCATTTTGCTTGGATTAACTTTCTATATATAAAACTTTTCAATATATATATATATAATAATAATAATAATAATAATAATAATAATAATAATCTATTTTTAAGGTCACGGCTAAGCCACACCAAATTGGTGTATGGGACCCCCTTGTTTGTGGGCAAGGGACCCCCCTCCGCCCAACGATTTGACTGGTAAAGTCCATAGAGGTATACATACCCTACCTCCCTATATATAAACTCTTATAATAAAAGTAATTGTTATGGCCTTTTTAATTACATAGGTGAAGAATAAAACATATATAGAAAACTATTACCAATTTCTTAAGAACTTTTATCTTTATATAAAGAATGAATATTGCAATGATGTTGTGACATCCCCAAAAATAAAGTATTTTTGAAATTTAAAATTCGTTGGAAATTATTCCATTTTTAGTAAGTTTGAATTTGGAAAAAAAATTCCATTTATGGAAATTCTGAATTTTGAATTTGATAGTTGTAATTAAATTATTATGACTGTTGGGAAGAGACTTGATTTGACCCAACTAACTACTTGAATTGACACTTGTATGAAAATAGAATGTTTTATATTGATTGCAGGAGGAAAAATGGAACAACCATTTTAAAATCCGCTGACCATGACTCCATGAGTGGGAAACATGTTGGAACTACCTCTGGGTTGATTATTACAAGTGGAAAATTAGATATTTGGCCATTGGCAACCCCTAAAAATCAAAGATTTAGAAAGCTGTGAAGATTCCCAGGGGGGAAAGAAAGACCTAGGCAAAAGGATCAGTGTGTTAAATAGCATATGTGAGGAGGCAGGACGTTGCCGAGTATGTGGGAAAGAGACTAGTGCTAGTTTTTTTTCTTGTTGTTATGAACAATATTGATTGAGTGTGAGGTAAGAGGATTCTGGAGAAAATGAAAGACATCGATGAGGAGGCATTTTCTGAGTTATCCCTCATGGATTCATGGTTAGTCTAGGGGGTGGATTGGGCAAGTGAATTTCACTTCCCTATCCTATGGTTGGGAGGAACATGGTTATTCCCTTTGTCTCCCCGCGAAGTGATCCAGATATGCACTCTATCTCATTCTCTATTTAGAATGACTAAATTGGCTATTGGAATGTATCTATCATTTAGATTGCAATAATATCATGGATGAATTCTATTCACTCTTGTCAAGCATAAAATTTACAGAATGTCATGAGACTTAGTACTGAATAATTTTGTCGACTTAAAGCACATAATGAATAATGAAGTTCCTTTTCCTTACTTGTGATACATGAAGAATGCATGTGGCCAATTCTAGAATTTATTCTATAGACTAGGTTATTACTATATATATATATAGTAATATCTATCTATCTATCTATCTATCTATCTATCTATATATATATATATACCTGGATGTATTTCTTATAGATATATATGTATATAAGTATGTATATTTGCTTGCTTGGCATTCGACATGAACACGATAGAAGAAGAATTCAGACTCAATCTCAATAGTAGAAATTATAAGTTATACTTACACATGTACAGACCTGTCCTACATTCTGTAAGTAATAATTTCCAGCAAACATGCAATTACGATAACAAGAACATTTGCGAAATGGTAGGAACTATAGGGAACATTTTTTATATACATATTCCTTTTCCTTATTATCAACATTGTGTAATTATTTGTTGTTGAACACTATGTAATTGATGCTAAAGAATGATGGAAGACATTAATGATCTTCCCGGTGACTATGGTGTGTCTCTCAACACCGAAATCAGCCAACTGGTGTCTTCCTCCTAGAATACACTGAACTATCTCTCCTGAGATGCGCCTCTTCTCCTCAATGACAAGTCATAATCTGCATAATGATGAATTAGGTCACTGACCCTTCCTTTATAGATTTTTAAAACCCTAAATCATGCTAAAACCCTAATTTTCTTTTGACTTTCAAAACCCTAAATCACTATTGAAACCCTAATTCACTGTTGACTTATATTTTTAGCTCGGAATGACTTAAAAGCACTTTTAACCCTTTTTAGCTCAATGCCACTTTCTGAATATAACACTTGTGAATGGAGTGACCACTATTAACCCTGTTTACCCCTCTTTGGCCCTAACTATAGTCTAATGGGGTGGTTTAGACCATTAAGCCTCCTCTTTGGAGCTCCTATTTGGAAAGGGACATTACAATCCTCCCTTCTCAAAATTGGTTGTACTCAAGCAATACCAGTCTAGAGTGTTGCAACACCTGCTTGCTCTCCCAAGTAGCGTCCTCTACTCAAAGCCCTCTCCATCTGATCAAACGCTCTCTAATGAACCTTCTACTCAATTTTCGCTCCCTGGACTCCAAAACCTCCTTTGGAACTAACTCCAACTGTCCCTCCTCATCCAACAGGGGAAGCTCTTCTTATGTTCTAATGAATTGTCCCACTACCTTTTTTAGGCAAGACACATGGAACACGTTATGAATCTTGCTCCCCTCTGGAAGCTCTAGCTCGTAAGCAACCTCGCCTACTCGGCGCATGATCCGGTAAGGACCATAAAATCTAGGCTTGAGCTTCTTGGCCCCACTCTTCTTCATAGATGACTATCTATAGGGTTGGAGTCTCAAGAAAACGAAATCTCCAACCTCAAAGCTGCGCTCTATCCTATGCATGTCCACACTTATCTTCTATCGATTTTGCGTCATCTACATGTTTTCTTTCAACAACTTCAGAATCTCCTAACTCTCTATGATCCAATCCTTATCCTTGAGAGAGTTTCTCTCCCCGAAGACCAAGTCTACCAAAGTGGGAGCATCATATTCGTACAATGATTGGAAGTGTGTCATTACAATGGACATGTGGAAGGTGGTGTTGTAGAAATGTTCTCCTAAATGTAACCACTTTACCCACATTCTCTGTTGTCCTCCTACATAATTCCTCAAATACCCTTCAACCCACTTGTTGACAATCTCAGTCTACCCATCTGTCTGAGGGTGATAGCTGGTGCTAGGTGTCAACTCTGCCCCCACCAACCAAAACAACTCTCTCCAAAATTTCCCTATGAACCAATTGTCCCTATCACTAACGATGTTCTTCGACAACCCATGAAGTCTGAAGACCCCCCTGAAGAAAAACTTGGCTACCTAAACTACATTGTACTCTGTCGATATGGCATAGAAGTGAGAAAACTTGGTCAATCTGTCTACCACTACATAGATACAGTCCTTACCCTGGACCTTGGGTAGACCTGTGATGAAGTCCATAGATATACTCTCCCATTTCTTCTCTGGGATGGGGATTGGATGAAGTATCCCTGCTCGAAGAGCATGCTCTGACTTGTTCCACTAAAAATTCACACACTCACTGACGTATCTCATAATGTCATGTTTGAGGCCCTTCCATGAGAACCTATCTCCGATCTGTCTATAGGTTTTGAAAATCCCCTGATGGCCTGATAGAGGTGAATCATGAACAACGGTTAGGATCTTCTTCTTGAGCCCTGAATATGGCACCAAGTAGACTCTATCCTTGTAAAATATGACATCGTCAATGGGCCTATAATGTTCATCATGTATCTACCCATCCATCACCTCAAAAGAAAACTTGTTCCTGGAATATTCCACTAATAAGTGGGATTTCCAATCTGCTGAAATCTCCATCATAGAACATGTCATAGGTCTCCTCGATAGTGCATCGGCCACAATGTTCTTCTTCCCCTTGACATATTATATGTCAAAGTCAAATTCCTATACCTTTGTCACCCATTTCTGTTGGCACTCACCGAGGTCCTTCTATGCAAGGAAATACTTCAAACTGTTGTAATCGGTCTTGACCACGAATTTGCTGCCCATAAAATATTGTATGAACTTTGTCAAGGAATGCATGATTGCCAACATTTCCTTATCATAAATGGAGTAAAACCTCTCAGGTTGACTAAGCTTCTAGCTCTTGAATACAATGGGGTGTTCTCCCTGCATCAAAACTACATTGATCCCTTCGTCGGATGCGTCACACTCTAGTACAAATGGAAAGGTAAAGTCTTGTAGTTCAAAAACTAGACAAGTGCCCATGAATTCCTTCATGTGATCAAAGGATTCCTGTGATTTATTGGTCCATATGAAGGCCCCATTCTTGGTAAGATCTTTCAGTGGTTCTCCAAGCTGAGAAAAACCCCGAGTGAACCGCTTGTAATAGATGCACAGCCTAAAGAATCTCCTCAATTCTTTCACGTTCTTGGGCGTCGAACAATCTAAAATGGACTTGATCTTCTCTTTGTGAACCCATACCACCTGTGCACTGATGATGTGGCCTAAGTAAATCATCTATGTCATACCGAACTCCCACTTGGACTCTTTGGCATATGATGACTGTGCCTCCATGATGCTCAATACCTCATCCAGGTGCCTCATATCCTCCTGCCATGAATGGATATAGATCAAGATGTCGTCGAAGAAAAACAAGACTGATTTCCTTAACTGATCCATGAATATATGGTTCATGAAATACTGGAATGTAGCGGGTGCATTGGTTAGCCCAAATGGCATAACCAGGAACTCGAAGTGTCCAAAATGACATCTAAATGTCATCTTCTCTATGTCCTTCTCTCCAATGTTGATCTGATGATATCGAGAGCGTGGATCAATTTTTGAGAAGAAAAATGCCCCATGCAGTTCATCCATCAACTCATCAATGTGTGGGATAGGGTACCGGTTCTTGATGGTTTTCTTGTTCAAGGATCGGTAATCAATGCACATCCTCATGGTTCCATCCTTCTTCACAACTAAGACAACTAAAGAAGGAAATGGGTTGCTGCTCAGTCTGATGTGTCCCATCGCCAACAATTCCTTGATTTCCTTCTCTCTCTCATCCTTGAACCTCCTAGGATGATGATAGGGGGGGTTGATCATTGGTTTGGCCCCCTCCTCCAACTCAATGGTGTGCTCAAACCCCCTGTCAGGTGGTCTCCCTAGCGGAATTGCCTCAAAGACCTATTGATGTCATCCCAATAAATTCTTGATCTTTGTATGATACTATTTTCGACCTTCTGAATCCTTTTGAGTAGTGATCAAGCATTATGTGGCATCTTCTACCTCTCCATGTTTGAATGTCCTCTCCACCCTCTTAGCTGAAACTGTCCTGGGTGATCCTATCGACATACCTCATAGAACAACCTTCTGACCATCATGATCTTTGAATCCCATTTCCAAAGTTTGGTAGTTGGTGGTGATTTTTCCCAAGGTAATCATCCACTAAAATCTTAACACCACATCTGTGTCCGATAGGTCAACCACATAAAATGTGTATCTCACTATGTTTTTTCCTAACTTCATCTCTAAGTTTGGAACTCTATCTAGACACTCCATTGTGTGGCCATCTTCTACCGCAACATCAAACCCCTCAAACTCCTCTATCTGAAGTGTTTGTCTCGATAGTAGTGAAGCGTCAATGAAGTTGTGTGTGGCCCCACCATCTATCAGGGTGATTTCTTGTTGCCCCTAAATAATCCCTCTGATACAGAGGGTATCATACCTGGGAAGACCAGAAAGGGTGACTATGACTCCTCCCTTTGTTTCTTTCCTCCTATTAGTCTGCTCTGGCGGTTGTGGGACTACTGGAGGATGGGCTCCTGCCGGTGTAAGTTTTCTATGGGTAGGATTCTCCTCTGCTGGTGCTAACTCCTCCTCTGAACTAGTGGATCCACTATCCTACTCCTCCTCCTCATTATCCATGCTATATGTTGCTACCTCAATATAATGAATCTCTCCCTTTCCCATCCACCTATGGCCTGGGACCCAAAGATCTTTGTAGCTGAAGCAAAGCTTCTTCCTCATAAGATCTCGCCTAGTCTAATCATCCAACTTCTCCTTGCCCTTCCATTCTCTCTGGAATGGTTTCCTGTCTTAATCCCTCTAGGGCATAAATGGTTTGGAGAAATTTTTAGTCTTTGCCACTGAGTCTTCCATATCTCGAGTGTGAAGGATGGCATCCTGCAAAGTGGGAGGCCTGTATGCCTTCACCCATCCTCTCAAAGGCTCTGTGAGTCCTTTTGTGAATAGCATGATCATCCTGGGCTCTGATATATCTATCACTCCCATGGCTACCCGCTGAAACTCTGTGATTAACGCCTATGTTGTCTGCGTTTGTCTCAACTGGGCTATATCCTTGAAGTGTATCTCGGGATCCTTCTTGTCAAACATGTTCATGAGGCTATCTATAAAATCCCTATAGGAGGTGATGTGATTGTGAACCAATGCCACTATTCCACGAAGCCACCACTCATGTGCCTCACCCTCCAAGTGTAAGGTCGCGAAATTGATGGCCTCTGTCTCGGTCATCTGGTTGAGCTTGTAATATGTGTCTAGATTCTTTACCCAAGCTCTGGCGGTGTATTTGGATGATCTATCAAAATAAGGGATAGTGAGTTTCCAAACTTTTCGGATGAAATCGAGGTTATGCCCCTACTGTTGTTGTGGTCCTCTCCTCTGCGGCTCTCTGGGGCGGTTCCTGAGTCTGAGTGTACAGTACTCGAATAAATTCATGTCTTTATGGAAGACATGACCCAATGCTACGTACTCCCTCCTTATCCTCTGCAATGTCTTCTTTATGAGTAGGTGGACTCTATTCTATCGGTCATGGTGTTGCTACTGGGGGTGCCCTCTAGAAACTGGGAAACAAGGGTCTGGAAATCCTACTCATAGAGGTGTATGTGTGAGAGGGTGATTGGGGTCTACTGACTGCTCCTGAGTTCCCCTATGCTACATGTGAGACTTGTGTGTCTAGGGTGCCCACTGATAAGGTAAAAATCCAGTGATTCTTAAGTTGTTTACCGCAGTCCTACCGGGATAGAATTGAATTTGACAACCCCAAATCATTAAGTGAAGTGTTCAGGAAAGCATGAATGTGATACGATCAATACAAACAACGGGCAGAGTTTCTTAAATCCTGGAAGGATAAGAAAGATGAACAGATGAATCAACAAAAGAAGGGATACCAACCATCTCCCTATCGGAATGTAGGAAAAATATTCCTGAGGAAAGACTTTTATGCAAACCATCCAAGAACATAGGGAGGTGGTAAACCTGGGAATAAAGAAATTCCGGGATAATCCTGGGAACCATTAAAGTGTTGGGAATGTGGGGAACTTCATATTAGGAGGAACTTCCCACATTTAAACATGGCAAACAAAATTGTTGTACATAATCTACATGAATCTTCAATGGTGCGTGATGTAGGCAGAAGCCTGCATCGAATTAATGTGGCCATTGACAATCGGCAAGATGACCACCAGTCCTCAGTGGTAGAGATCAAAGGTAAAATCAATAAAACTTGAATTTATGTTTTAATTGACCCTGGAGCTATGTTAAGTTATATTACTCCTGATGTAGTAGAGTCAAACAAGATTAAGAAACTGAAACACGCAAAATCATGGCTGTCATAACTAGCAACAAGAACCAAAAGAAAAGTAGTTGACTTTATTTATGGATTCGAGTTCAGCATAGATGGTCAAAACATAAGAACAAGTCTGAACATCCTACCACTAGGGTCTTATGATATGATTACTAGAATTGACTGGTTGGAAAAGCACAAATCAGTACTAGATTGTTATGCAAGGACACTTAACTATAAAGACAATCTTGGCACTACTAGAAAAACTCAAGGTATACCAAAACCTATATCAGTGAGACAAGTTTCAGTGATGCAACTCAAGAAATGTATGATAAAGGGATGTCAAGTTTATGCAATCCAAGTAACAAATCTATTAGAAAAAAAAGATAAGCCAAAGATAAAAGACTTTGTTGTCCTACGTGAATTTAAAGACATGTTTGTGGATGAGATACCCGAATTACCTCCGAGAAGGTAAATAAACTTCTCCATAGACCTACTACCTGGTTCAACCCCTATCTCAAAATAACCTTATCGAATGAGCCTACTAGAACTGTCATAATTAAAAATACAGCTACAAGAATTGTTGGACAAAGAGTATATCAGACCAAGTGTTTCACCATGGGGGGATCCAATCCTCTTTGTGAAAAAGAAAGACGATACTCTAAGACTATGTATCGACTATAAACAACTGAACAAAATGACTATTAATAACAAATACCCCTTACCAAGGATAAATGATTTGTTCGATCAAGTAGGTGGGGCCAAGATCTTTTCAAAGTTGGATTTACGATCTGGTTATC
>ML823778.1:0-12849 GCA_009831015.1 Picea engelmannii
TGTGTGGAGGATTTGTGAAATCCCGTCAGCCGTAGGATCTTACTGGAGTTGCACGAGGGTTAAGCTCTCACAGATAGAGTGAAGGTCTCGAAAGGCGTCAGGATATCGAGGTGTTGGAGCTCGGGATATCGAAATTCCTGTGGACAGGAGGTCGGGTTACTTTAGGGTGAAAACCCCGATTTTGATTTGGGTCGTCCATCTTGAAGGGACATGTGGTGGAGATCAAATCACCCGTCGGTATTTCGGCTACCGGAGTTTTAAGTTGACAGGGAACTAAAACATCAAGGAATCGCAAGTCACGAAATCCCGAGACTGAATCTGGACCATCCATTTGTTGAGACAGGTGGTGATAATCAAGAGCTCATCGGCATTTTGCATGTTAGATTTTCAGGATTCAGGAGGACAGGAGGACATCGACATTTGACTTTGCGGAATCATGAATGATCAAGGACCGTTCATCGGTTGGGACACATGGTGGAGATAGGGGGGTCCATCAGCATTTTGGGAGTTTCGAGGACAAGAAGTCGGAGCATTTCAACATTGAAAACTCCAAAATCACGAGAAGCAATCAGGACCGTCCATCATAGGAGGATGCGTGGTAGAGATCTAAGCATTTGGGAAATTTTCTGAAAAGAAAGCCATCTATCGGCATTATGGGATTTGAAAAATCGGGAATCCTGAGGACAAAGTGTTCGCGCATTTCGGAAATGCAAAGTCCGGAATCCCAATAAGGTAGAAAGTTACGTTGTAGGGCCAGCTGACGTCATATCGGGATATCGGGGATTCCAAGAACAAAGTGTCCATGCATTTTGACATTTGAAAGCCTGAAACCCCGTAAAGAGATAAGACTGCGGTCATATGAAGGGAGGTCGTATGGACCCAAAAGTCTAGGCCAGGGGACTAGTGAAAGTGAAGCATAATGGGATATCAGAGATCGGGAAATCGGGAAACAAAAGGCAAAGAGTTGTGACATCGGGATTTCGAAACCCCGAAACTTGAAATTCCATTGTCCTGTCGTGAAGAGAACAACGATCGGGGCCTAGAGGCTACGAGGAGCAGAAAGCCTAGAGGCTACGAGGAGCAGAAAAGACCTGTGGGTCAATTTTTATAGAGATTCCAGTGGAGAATCGAAGGAGCCACTCCGGCTCGAGGGTAAAATTAGAACGATCCTTAAGACCGGGAGGTCAGCGCAGAGGCCTTTGCTAAGGCAGAGGGTGCGTCTATGTCACCTCCCCTTGTTCCTCCCTTTCCTCCTGCTTTTAAAAAATTAGAATTGGTTGAAGTAGTTGAACCAACTGATTAGTTAAGTTAATTAAAAGACTCAACTAACTTTAGTTAGGGGGAAGAGTACTAATTATAATTAAGGGTCATAATTAAATAATAACTAGTAGGTGGGACCCCCTTTAGTTCATAACAATCATAACAATCATTAGTTAAGAAAAACACACCTCCTTGTGTCTCCCATCAAGATATTCACTTTTGGAAATTTAAACTCGTGAAATTTGAAGTTATTTCAAAATAATACTCATATATACAAAATAAGGTATGATGTCCAAATATCCCTGAAGTCAACTATCATAAAACCATAATAGATAAAATAAAACTCAAAAGCCACATTTCCCTTTGCTAATGTTGCCATTTTTTTTAGTCCTTCTCTTTGACAGAAGCATAACAGGTCTATGTTTTTATCCTTTTATTTGACAACTCATCCCTGCATGCGTGATCGATTAGCAAATAGTCTTTTAAATAACCATACATGACAACTCTTAAAAATATGAAACAAATTTGGCTTAGAATGTATCAAGCTCATGCAATCCAATCCATACAATTTTTTTTACTGTTAATCAATGGGCAGAGGGGTGAAAAAGGGTTATGGGATATGCGAGGAGTTTGTATTGAGAAAAAATATGATATAATGAAAGGGGAAAAGACATGATCACTTCTCAATGACAACAAATATCAACTGTAAATAAAACCAATAAAACCTCACTGCAATCCACATAAGGCGCTGCCACTTTCATCCACTTTAACACAAAAATTATCTTGACTGTAATCAATCTTAGAACATGGAGTGAAAAATGATTATGGGAGGTGATGGTGTTTGTACTTAGCGGAAAGTGAAATAATGGAAGGAAAGAAGGACGATTATTGTTCATGAAATTGATTAAGTGATCCATAAAACATTCTGTGAAAGGAGATGCATCAACCATCAATCACTTGACTAAATAATAATTTCTGTGTAATTAACTTGTTTATTGTTCATAATCAAATATCCGATAGTTTTTCATAACAAAACAATAGAGATCCTATACAATATGTAAAAATGATTTTGTTCCCTTATTTTCATCTTATAACAATTTCCAAACAGTAGCCATCCCACTCTGTTAACCATAAAAAAAAACCATTGCCCATGTGTTTCTTCAATCCACAACCATACTCAAAAGTTGTGTTTTCAAAATAATAATGAAGTCACTATTACTGCAATAGAGCCCATAAAAAAACAATGATATTTGTTAACATATATATTTATAGGCATAAACCAAAGAACCAAGATCAAATTGAAACCCGAATTGATATTCAAATTTACAACCAACAACCACCATTTAGACACAAACTATGTCAGGGTAACTTGCCCAGGCAATGTAATTTTTCCATTGTAAAAAAAACAATTCAATATGGCTTAAAGAGCTGGGGCATCTATCCAACATGACAAAGCCTCGACAACATGCCCTTCATAACAAATGACTGATAAACATGATTAAAACTCTGTGAAACCCAATCTATCCATACTATACACAGTGCGGACCCACCCAAAAACTATGATGCAATATTTCCATTTTACCAAACCAAACACACAGTCGCGACATCAACTCAATTCATTGTTGGGTCATCAACCCAACACAAAATTACTTTGATGTAGCCCAACTGTGATCAACTATGTTGTGCAATTTTAGGCTTAAACAATCAAACAATCATAGGGATATAATTCCCAAAGTCATCTGGTTCAATAATCATTCGGCCCCAAGAGAAAACCCTAGTTACCACGACCATCATAATTTTTCAAACACACAATGCGACATAAGCAACGTCAAGCATTTTCACCCATGCTAGCTAAACATTCAAATAATCATCAGTGCAATTACCAATGGCTGTGTATCTACCCAATAACTCATCACTATCTTAAAACAAACAACAACCTAACAAGTTGTAGCAATGACACATACCCGCGCATCCAATCGAATCGGGGCAGGGGCCCTTTCAATTAACAATATTGAGCTATCAACATAAGGCAAGTAACTGTGTGCTTTGAAATTTCAACTGGTAATGTAGGGTTTACCACTATTATGACTGAGCTAATGACTATATACCAACCAACATGACTGTCATATGACCAACTAGGAGAGCATGTTCTCAAAATAATCGATAATTATACAACCCTTCAACAAAAATTGAGTCGTAAAACAACAGGCCAGACTGGTCATCTTGAACCATTTCCAAACTAGAGGTCCAAGGTTGTTTCATAGTCAACACGGGTAGAGTAGAGCCACTCTTTGTAATGGTATAAACTCCAAGGCCACGGAGCATACAGGACAAATCACGACTCATTCATAGTTGGGCACAAATCCATGACAGGGACCATAATTGAAAGGTAGGGCTCTAGTTTGGCCTGGAAAAATTTATTTAATGCATGCAGGGTATAACCCTCATGCTCTTCAGTCAACAATCACAACACAGAGGTGAAGATAGGGTCGAGGAAGAACAAGAACCTAATTTTGTGACCTTTGGTGGGGCGATCAACCAATGTCGAAGTGAACAAAACATGGTGATGTAGAAAATCCCCGATCATTAAACCCATGAAAGCTAGAGACTGGATTTAGTGATGGTGCATGAAGATAGCTATCCACCCAAGAATAATAAAAAAACACTCCAACTAAACAACAGTGATAACAAAGAGCCATTACCCAGGAAGACCAATAACCTCGATGAACTCAAAAATGTTACGCGAAGAACCATCCACTCTTCATTCCAAGAACCAAAATTTCACACAGTTGCAACACTTTGGAAAACACAAACCCATACACCTGAGCTAGTAATCATTTCATAACCATAGCATAATCATGAATGGCCAAAAAAATACATACCTGTAATAAAATTTCCTTAAAACGAGAGTTGGCCGAGTGGTTCTTCCCTGCTAAAATTTCAGATCATAACCACAACAACAAGATCAAACAATAGCCTGATTATGGTGGTGTCTAACAGGAGGGGTAAAGGTGACGTGTAGTAAATGCACGTCGCCTCCACCCACAATTCATTTACTCATCAGTACATGCCAATCAGCTTCCAATTAATGTCATTAATTTAACTTTGCGTTGGACTCTGCGTAGGTTACTTGACAAATGCGCTTTCCATATCATATAACCAAATTCTTAATATATAACTCAAACAACATCACACAACCATTAATGTTCACCACCTTGTCAAATGAGCCACCGACGTTCAATCTATCCAAATATACCATATGTGGATCGGCCACATAATTCAATTAACCATTGCATAACCATTAGCACTATCACCTTGCCAAGTGTGCCGCCACATTTCACACCATATGCATATTAAAAATGTAATTCAATCAAAATTTCATAACCATTTTCTTGCTAGCTAGGGCTTAACAATAATCATCAAGTATTTTCATGCATGTAGTAAGTTAGGATAGCTTTAAAATCTTCCCCTTACAATTGTTTATCATTTCCTTTAAGTTATTCCCATGTGATATTGCAGAACTAGGTCCCCTTACCTTTCATTTGTTTTAGTATTTTTCCTCTCTCAAAACTCCCCTTTATGTAATTTTACTAACATGTTTTTTATGCAGATACGATAAGAACAAAAAACAATGACATTAATGAATAACATAGGTTGTAGTAACATAAGGAACCAACACTTCATAAGCTCAAACCATAACCAATAATAACAAGATATTCATCAACCGTGTAAGTTGTGTCACACATCATCATAATATAAAAATGAACAAACATGCTCTCCAATAGTTCAAGGGGTCCCACCTACTAGTATTATTTAATTTTTATAATAATAGGCTTTAGCAACACTTTGTGGGAAAAACTTCGTTGAAAATTTTAATCGTCAACAAGATGTTCACAGATCACTCAACCCTGAAATATCTAGTCAACAAGTCAGTGTTGGGGTGGGAGAATATGTCGATGACTACTCCTATTTCAAGAATTTGACTTTGAAGTAATCATCAAACCAGGAAAATTGAATGCAGGACCTGACCACCTATCAAGGGTCACAAATGGAGAAGAACCTACAAATTTAGAAGACAACTTTCGAGATGCAGAACTATTCTCAGTTTATGTCATTGATGAATACTTCACAGATATCATTCAGTACTTGAGCACAGGTACTGCACTACAAGATTATAATACCACGCAGAATAAAAACCTGGTAGTCCTTGTTGCCGACTATCAATTGATTGCAAGACATCTATATAATATGAGCACAGATAGCATCTTGCGAAGGTATGTGTTAGAGCATGAAAAACCATGAGTGTTAGCAGAATCCCATGAGGGGACAGCAGGAGGAAATTACGCAGGTAAAGATATTGCATAGAAGGTATTGCACGCAGGACTATGGTGGCCAACGATCCACAAATACTTGAAGGCATATTGTCAAACATGCGATTTCTGTCAAAGGGTAGGAAAACCCAACATAAGGTACAAGATGCCATTACGACCATAGGTAATACTCCAGGCATTTGATAAATGGGAAATAGATTTTTTGGGACCAATCAAGCCACCAAAAAAAATAACAGGAGCAAGGTACATTCTCACCGTGACCAAATACCTAACCAGATGGGCGAAAGCCGCACCGGTAAAGGATTATAGCATGGAAACAACATCACACTTTTTATTTGAGCAAGTAATCACTAGATTTGGGTGCCCAAGAATTTTTATGAGAGACCAAGGCACGCACTTCATAAACAACACCATCAACACTATGACTAAAGAGTTTGAAGTCCATCATCAAAACATCACACCATATCACCCACAGACGAATGGCACAATGGAAGCATTCAACAAAATCCTGGAGAACACACTGACAAAGATTTGTAACATCAACAGAGATGACTGGGACCTCAAATTACCAACAATATTATGGGTATACATGACTATGTGAAAAAATTTGACAGGACACACACCATTTAAGCTGGTTTACGACCAAGAAGTAGTGGTTCCCCTAGAATTTATAGTACCAAGATTGCACGTAGCAACAATTACACAAATGATAGAATGAGGTGCAATAAAAGAGATACTGAATCAGTTTATGACCATGGAAGAAGAGAGGATCCTAGCAGGATTCCACCAACAAGTTCAGAAAGCAAGAGATAAAGCTTTGCATGATAGACACATCAAGAAGAAAACGTTCAAGGAGATCTAGTACTGATGTATGACAACAAATCATTTCAGCACCTAGGAAATCTCAGAATGCATTGGTTAGGACCATATGCAATAAAATCTATCACAGATGGAGGAGTTGTACATTTAATAGATTTACCAGGCATAGAACTCAGAGGGATGATCAATGGGATCCGACTAAAGCTATACAAGGATAGTCGACCACCCACCGCGCAGTAGAAAAAAAAAAGGAACCCGAAAAAGAATAAAAAATAAAGAACCGAACCAAAAGGGGCACAATGCGTCGGAAAAAGAAATAACATGCACATTTAGAAACACAAATTCGACGAGGAGAAGCACAACGATCACATACAAAGGGAAACAAGTGGGAAAAGAAAATTTGGCAAAAGAAGGACGACATGATAGCACTAGGTAAAATTAAAGGATGACAAGGACTGATGGGACGCCACATTAAAATACACCAGCTGAAGATGAAAAGGCAGAGTAATGGAAAGTACGAAACCCTCAGAGATGCATTGAACCCATAGTTAATGATCATTAAACCCATAATGAAGGAAGCATCATCGACAAGCTTCATGGAAAATCCATACAACACACGAACGTGGGAGCAAACAGTTTATTCGCAAAAATAGAGCAGACAGAGACCAACAGAGGACAAAAAGCACAAAGCGAGTTCACAGAGGTCATAGAGACCATTCAAACCCAGCAAACGTTTGGAATTCACCACCATGGCACCACCCAAGCAAGTAGAAGCGAGCCAGCCCGCTAGGAAAACTAGAGTTCAGACCAGGTCACGAGTACAGGTGGAAAAAGGTGAACAATAGTCGTCGAAAATCGTCAAGGTCGATGAAATACCATCCTCAAAAACAACATTGGTGCACCCTACATCGATAGTGGTAGAAATCCAACAGCCAGTGCCAGAGGACATGAGCATAGGCATACCAACAGAAGTACAAGAGTAGCCGAACCAGGACACAGAAACCCTAAAGGAGGTGCAACCAGAGAACATAGAACCAGCTCCAAAAGTCAATGGGACGAAGCCAAATTTGGATACAGCAATCGAGCCAGATAAGTCTCAAACGACTGTATCATACTACCCACCAGAGGGAATGGTCGAATATATCATGGGTCATCCGGAATGACAGACTGAGGAACAACTGGAAGTCACTGAAACTTCGAGCCAACCACCACCATCAAAGAAAGACAAGATACAGATACCCATGTCACCTCATAAAAAACTAGCAGTAGAAATCATTCTACCACACATAACATATGGGTTACAGGTAGGACCAGAGCTACTATGTCACATCGGGAAGCTAAAATACTCGGACCACGACATAGCATATGAAGACAAGCTCCTGGAACTTGCAAAGAGAGTATACATGGAGACAATGGGCACGAGTCGATTTGAGGAACCGCTTGATCAGCCAATCCAATGGGCAACTGGGTTGGAGAAGACATGAATTTTAGGTCTGGTGGACCTACCACATTTTGGCAGAGGCCAGCACGCAACCTCATGTTTCAAATAGTTGTTAGCAGTCACGCATGGCGAGGACATCTGGTTGGACACGCTCATCTCGATAGATGTAGAGTTGATCATGATCATAACAGGATTGCCAACTTGGGGCATGGATCCCATGCAATTTCTGGCTGAAAAATCCAGGGAGAAGGCACTAGCAGAAGAGATGAAGAAAAAGTATGGCACCAACTGAGGAAAAATAGGGATCATTATCAAAAGTATCAATGATGCCACAACGCAACTGGGCGCGAAAATATTAGCCTACAAGCTACTAAGAAAATGCCATAGGGAGGAAGTCACGGCTGGAGTTGTTGCAGTTGCATCTCAGTGCACAGAAGACACCTCAATGAGTTGGGAACCATACCTCTTGAACCTATTCCTGGATGACTACAAGGATGTAGAGGACCTAGGAACATAGTTTCACTATTCTTGGTTGATCACATTAATAGCCTTCATGGGATGGAGAGAGACAATGTACGTATTTTTTTGTACCAGAACCAAACCAAATCAAGGAGAAAGATACTCGTTGCTTAGAGCCAGGTCGAAGGCCAGGAGAAAAAAGTTGAACAAGGCTATATTTAAAGGATACCTACACAACCTACAAGAATCCATCTCCAAGATGTGGATAATAACACCAGAATCTTTCACACGATATGGGGACATCACCAACTTCCAGGCCACACGACATACAATGTGGATATAGGCAAGGAAGGATCTGGAGAAACAGTGGCTGCAAATGTGCTACTGTATCACAGAGGGTGACATCGACATGGTCAACAATGAATGGGATGACAAGTGGAAAAATCTCGTCCTTACCTAGGAAATTCCATAAAGAACAACAGAAGAAGAGGTAGGGAAAGGAGAGACCTAGCCAAAGGAAATTCAAGTGCCCAAGAAATGAAGAACGGGCCAGGGAAAAGCAACACAGAAAAAAGAAGAGCCAATGAATACAGGGACCCAGAACAAAAAGAAGGAAACACTCAAGGAGAAGACTGTGCAGGCACAGACATAGGCAACAGAGCTTAGGGAAAAGTTCCAGACGATTACCAAGGAGGTCAAAGAAGAACACAAGGGCTAGATGGATCAGGATGAGCCACATGTCAGTGTTGGGGTTCTGTTGAAGGTAGGCCAAAGTGGAAAAACATGGCATTTTTGGGAAAGAAAGCATGCACAAGCAAAGCGACAGATGGAAGGAAACATAGTACACTCACATTCAAAAAAAGCAACAACTGGAAGGAAGAACAACATGCATGCATGGGAGGAATACCTAACGATGTTAGGGTTAGGGTTTTGGTAAGGTATTGTAAACAACCAAAGATCCTGAAATGTATAAATATAGATACTTATGTATCATAAAGGGTTTGATTCTGATTATTGTATTTACGCATTAGTTGATGCGATATGTAATGTTTTTTTGTAAGATCGATTTTGTATAATTTGTTGAGATAGAGAGGATGAATGAGGGTAGATATTGAGGGTTAGATCACAGGTTGTGGATCTTGGTGCGATCTAGTCCGCCTCACTTAGATCTCACCCTACTGAGAAGAGTTGTAGTGCGCGACATTGTAGATGCGAGAATACTATAATAAAATAGTTGAGAGCCAAATATTTATGGACATAGCCCTAGGAGAGGGTGAACCACAGTAACATCTATGTTGTGTGATGAATGTTTGCATATCTTTGTTTGTTTGAAGTAGTTATTATTGTGTTGAATGAATGAGTTATTATGTTACCTGGTTAAGTGCTTTTGCGATATGGAGGAAATAAGCCTAGGGGTTTACTACATAAGTCGTGAATAATAGTATAGTGCATTTACAAGTCATAATAATGGTTCAATATTTAGCTCTCTTATTTCACACTCAATCCTAGGCTGTAAACACCTGAGTCTTATAGCCACCCATTAAAGCTATCTCGGGTGAGATTGCACAGTGCATTCCATGTGTTGTGTTTCCTTCTGGTTTACTAGGAGGGTCGATAGTTTTAGAGGCTTTGTTGGAAATCTGAACAGACATGAACCCTCAGTCAATAAAATCAGACATGATAGAAGAATAAGTTAAACCAATAGTGTATTGTGAGTCGAATTTGAGTCCAGAAACCCTCCCATATCGTTAAGGCATGTGAATAGTCTATCCATGTCAAATTTCAGTGAAAACAAAAACAATTTGAAAAAATTTCAATGTTGGCCCCAGTTGCAGGTCAATGTTGACCATGTCTAGTCCTAGTACAATGTCTTTCCATTGTTCCTTTTAAATTCATTCTACAGTACACATGTTCCCTCATCTAGTACTTCAAGGACATGTTTTTATTGTGTTGATTAAACAATGAATGAAAAAGAGGCATTTTTCATCACAATTATGACATTGATACATTAATGTACATTAATGTATAATATACAATGTAGAACTTGAAAGAAAAATGAGGAAAGTCTGATGCAAACTTAAAACTTGTTTCAACCAATTTGTGCACTAATTTGAAAGAAATATAGGGTTTATGGTTTACATGATGAATTGATGATGGAAACAAGTGGGTTTGTGAGCTAAATTTGAGTCTGAAAACCCTCCCATATCATTAAGGCATGTGAATAATCTATCCATGTCAAATTTTAGTGCATACAAAAACAATTTGAAAAAATTTCAACGTTGGCCCCATTCACAGGTCACTGTTGCCCATGTGAATGAAAAGTCTCATTTTTCATCACACCTATGACACACGTACATTCTTCATAATTCATGGGCCAAATTCCCATGTTTTCAAACAGTTTCAATGAAGATTCTATAGAAATGACAAACACATTCATCGAAACTTCATTGATGCAATACTATGACAACAATGATGACATCTACGATCATGATGGTATAAAAATGAATGAGCTTCTCTTGGTTTCAAGAATAATTTATCCTCTATTGAACAAGGTCAACCACATGAAGGTGGAAGCTCATATGGCCCCTCCCCTCCCCCTCACATCACTCTCAAATCCCCAATACCCAATCTATAAAATAGAAAATAATCAAAAGCAACCTAGTTGTAAGATTCATGCAATATAGGAACTACAAAAACAAAAATTAATGAAGGTAAATGAAATTATGTGTTTGTAAATGATATTTTTAGTTTATCACGTACTCTAGTATTTTGGCAACTATTTTCATGTTTCACATAATAATTAAACAAGATTTAACATAGGATATTAAAATGTCGCATAAAACTTAAAAACATGTCATGAACCCATGACGTAAGCAAATTATTTTAAGAGAATAATTCATACAAATTAAAATATATAGTCACGTACCTGATCCAACTCAACATCTATATCATCCCTATTCTACATATTCTTCTTCATCAAACTCAACATCTGTATCATCATCCAGTTTAGAAACAGTGTCGAAAGGATTGACAATATCATCATCATCATCAATGTCATTTTTGAGCATATTTTCATCGACATCATCATCAAGAACTGCAATATTGTCTCCTATGCATGGATCATGATTTTGTTCGTCTTCTTCATCTGTTGACCTTGCATGATCTTCTGGATCTGTCTAATCTGGTGAATCATCTTCTTCTTCAATGCCATCTTCTTCATGTACTTGCGTATACTTAACCGACATTCCTCTTGGATCATATCTAACAACAAATGACCAATCCCTATCACCTGTAACATTTGAGTAAAAGGCATGTTCACATCACTTGGAAAAACATAGTGATCATGTCCTCTTTCAAAAAACGTTGTTTTAATCATCAGAAATCCATTGGCATGTTGAATAACATTTCATTCATCATCACGGTCATTCATTCGTAACCTATAGAATTTGATGTCGAAAATAACTAATTTGAAGGAATTAAAGTCACACTCAAGTATATCATTCAAATACCCACAGTATCTATTTTCATATTCTAGGGGATATTTGTCACTCCTAGAGGAAACATTACTGACCTAGAATACTGCAGTTATCCCATTATCATAATTTTTCTTGGTTTCATCCAATTGTTTGATGTGAAATTTACGACCATTGCACCACATAGCCTTGTGGTGCTTCAACTGCAATATTCTAGATATGTAAAATGTGCATTATCAATTAATAAATTAACATATAATTTATATATCTTGGAAAGTATCTGAAAAATAAAGTACACATGTAGTCACATTAATATAATATAAAATAACTGAATAAAATGGGTGAATTTGCTTGCCTATCCATCTTTCAAACCATATGCTAAATCAATTTCCCTTTGCGTAACATTGGCATCTCCATTACGACAAGCTTCTCTAACCAATTCAGACAGTCGTTGCCATGATAACCTATCGCCATGATGTTGTTTACATCTTTCAATCCATACATTCATCCAGTCAAGATTTTTTGCAATGTATAAATGCAGTGCATCCCAATCTTGAGCAATTGAATCAAAAAATCATTATAATTCACCAATATTAAATATTAGTTATAACGTCCATGGTAAATATTAATAATTTATGAAATAACAGATATTAATATATTAATGAGCATGATCATATGCACAATTTTTTTTTTTTATATATGTATTAATTATATAAATCTCCACAATTATTAATATATTACCTCTCATTTTTTTCATTCTACCTTTCCCCAATAGGTGCTCCTTATCTTTAATTTTTTTGATGGAGTTCACATCCCAAATGTGATCCACTACATGCATAGTTGGCACTGTTAATTTAGGAAGATACTAACTAATATAAACCATGGATTGATATACCATATATCCCTCCACCATAGAACCCTCAAGACATGCTCTTTGTCTAACCAAATCCCTCGATGATTTCAAGTGCCTCTCCACCATCCACATTGACCTTGTGTGTACAGGTCCACAATTTTCAATCTCCTCAACTTGGTGTATGAGGTAGTGTTCTTGTGCATTGAAAAATGT
>ML823778.1:12949-30030 GCA_009831015.1 Picea engelmannii
AATAACTCAATAAATCAGTAGTAGTTAGTGATTCCAAGAAAGAATTTGGCTTGGGATCATTACAAAGAGGTATGGTTCCCAACTCATTGAGGTGTCTTCTGTGCACTGAGATGCAACTGCAACAACTCCAGCCGTGACTTCCTCCCTGTGGCATTTTCTTAGTATCTTGTAGGCTAATATTTTCGCGCCCAGTTGCATTGTGGCATCATTGATCCTTTTGATAATGATCCCTATTTTTCCTCAGTTGGTGCCATACTTTTTCTTCATCTCTTCTGCTAGTGCCTTCTCCCTAGATTTTTCAGCCAGAAATTGCATGGGATCCATGCCCCGAGTTGGCAATCCTGTTATGATCATGATCAACTCTACATCTATCGAGATGAGCGTGTCCAACCAGATGTCCTCGCCATGCGTGACTGCTAACAACTATTTGACACACGAGGTTGCGTGATGGCCTCTACCAAAATGTGGTAGGTCCACCAGACCTAAAATTCATGTCTTCTCCAACCCAGTTGCCCATTGGATTGGATGATCAAGTGGTTCCTCAAATCGACTCGTGCCCATTGTCTCCATGTATACTCTCTTTGCAAGTTCCAGGAGCTTGTCTTCATATGCTATGTCGTGGTTCGAGTATTTTAGCTTCCCGATGTGACATAGTAGCTCTGGTCCTACCCGTAACCCATATGTTATGCGTGGTAGAATGATTTCTACTGCTAGTTTTTTACGAGGTGACATGGGTATCTGTATCTTGTCTTTCTTTGATGGTGGTGGTTGGCTCGAAGTTCCAGTGACTTCCAGTTGTTCCTCAGTCTGTCATTCCGACTGACCCATGATATATTCGACCATTCCCTCTGGTGGGTAGTATGATACGGTCATTTGAGACTCATCTGGCTCGATTGCTGCATCCAAATTTGGCTTCGTCCCATTGACTTTTGGAGCTGGTTCTATGTTCTCTGGTTGCACCTCCTTTAGGGTTTCTGTGTCCTGGTTCGGCTACTCTTGTACTTCTGTTGGTATGCCTATGCTCATGCCCTCTGGCACTGGCTGTTGGATCTCTACCACTATCGATGTAGGGTGCACCAGTGTTGTTTTTGGGGATGGTATTTCATCAATCTTGACGATTTTCGACGGCTATTGTTCACCTTCTTCCACCTGTACTCGTGACCTGGTCTAAACTCTAGTTTTCCTAGCGGGCTGGATCGCTTCTACTTGCTTGGGTGGTGCCATGGTGGTGAATTCCAAACGTTTGCTGGGTTTGAATGGTCTCTATGACCTCTGTGAACTCGCTTTGTGCTTTTTGTCCTCTGTTGGTCTCTGTCTGTTCTATTTTTGTGAATAAACTGTTTGCTCCCATGTTCGTGTGTTGTATGGATTTTCCATGAAGCTTGTCGATGACGCTTCCTTCATTATGGGTTTAATGATCATTAACTATGGGTTCAATGCATCTCTGAGGGTTTCGTACTTTCCATTACTCTGCCTTTTCATCTTCAGCTGGTGTATTTTAATGTGGCGTCCCATCAGTCCTTGTCATCCTTTAATTTTACCTAGTGCTATCATGTCGTCCTTCTTTTGCCAAATTTTCTTTTCCCACTTGTTTCCCTTTGTATGTGATCGTTGTGCTTCTCCTCGTCGAATTTGTGTTTCTAAATGTGCATGTTATTTCTTTTTCCGACGCATTGTGCCCCTTTTGGTTCGGTTCTTTATTTTTTATTCTTTTTCGGGTTCCTTTTTTTTTTCTACTGCGCGGTGGGTGGTCGACTATCCTTGTATAGCTTTAGTCGGATCCCATTGATCATCCCTCTGAGTTCTATGCCTGGTAAATCTATTAAATGTACAACTCCTCCATCTGTGATAGATTTTATTGCATATGGTCCTAACCAATGCATTCTGAGATTTCCTAGGTGCTGAAATGATTTGTTGTCATACATCAGTACTAGATCTCCTTGAACGTTTTCTTCTTGATGTGTCTATCATGCAAAGCTTTATCTCTTGCTTTCTGAACTTGTTGGTGGAATCCTGCTAGGATCCTCTCTTCTTCCATGGTCATAAACTGATTCAGTATCTCTTTTATTGCACCTCATTCTATCATTTGTGTAATTGTTGCTACGTGCAATCTTGGTACTATAAATTCTAGGGGAACCACTACTTCTTGGTCGTAAACCAGCTTAAATGGTGTGTGTCCTGTCAAATTTTTTCACATAGTCATGTATACCCATAATATTGTTGGTAATTTGAGGTCCCAGTCATCTCTGTTGATGTTACAAATCTTTGTCAGTGTGTTCTCCAGGATTTTGTTGAATGCTTCCATTGTGCCATTCGTCTGTGGGTGATATGGTGTGATGTTTTGATGATGGACTTCAAACTCTTTAGTCATAGTGTTGATGGTGTTGTTTATGAAGTGCGTGCCTTGGTCTCTCATAAAAATTCTTGGGCACCCAAATCTAGTGATTACTTGCTCAAATAAAAAGTGTGATGTTGTTTCCATGCTATAATCCTTTACCGGTGCGGCTTTCGCCCATCTGGTTAGGTATTTGGTCACGGTGAGAATGTACCTTGCTCCTGTTATTTTTTTTGGTGGCTTGATTGGTCCCAAAAAATCTATTTCCCATTTATCAAATGCCTGGAGTATTACCTATGGTCGTAATGGCATCTTGTACCTTATGTTGGGTTTTCCTACCCTTTGACAGAAATCGCATGTTTGACAATATGCCTTCAAGTATTTGTGGATCGTTGGCCACCATAGTCCTGCGTGCAATACCTTCTATGCAATATCTTTACCTGCGTAATTTCCTCCTGCTGTCCCCTCATGGGATTCTGCTAACACTCATGGTTTTTCATGCTCTAACACATACCTTCGCAAGATGCTATCTGTGCTCATATTATATAGATGTCTTGCAATCAATTGATAGTCGGCAACAAGGACTACCAGGTTTTTATTCTGCGTGGTATTATAATCTTGTAGTGCAGTACCTGTGCTCAAGTACTGAATGATATCTGTGAAGTATTCATCAATGACATAAACTGAGAATAGTTCTGCATCTCGAAAGTTGTCTTCTAAATTTGTAGGTTCTTCTCCATTTGTGACCCTTGATAGGTGGTCAGGTCCTGCATTCAATTTTCCTGGTTTGATGATTACTTCAAAGTCAAATTCTTGAAATAGGAGTAGTCATCGACATATTCTCCCACCCCAACACTGACTTGTTGACTAGATATTTCAGGGTTGAGTGATCTGTGAACATCTTGTTGACGATTAAAATTTTCAACGAAGTTTTTCCCACAAAGTGTTGCTAAAGCCTATTATTATAAAAATTAAATAATACTAGTAGGTGGGACCCCTTGAACTATTGGAGAGCATGTTTGTTCATTTTTATATTATGATGATGTGTGACACAACTTACACGGTTGATGAATATCTTGTTATTATTGGTTATGGTTTGAGCTTATGAAGTGTTGGTTCCTTATGTTACTACAACCTATGTTATTCATTAATGTCATTGTTTTTTGTTCTTATCGTATCTGCATAAAAAACATGTTAGTAAAATTACATAAAGGGGAGTTTTGAGAGAGGAAAAATACTAAAACAAATGAAAGGTAAGGGGACCTAGTTCTGCAATATCACATGGGAATAACTTAAAGGAAATGATAAACAATTGTAAGGGGAAGATTTTAAAGCTATCCTAACTTACTACATGCATGAAAATACTTGATGATTATTGTTAAGCCCTAGCTAGCAAGAAAATGGTTATGAAATTTTGATTGAATTACATTTTTAATATGCATATGGTGTGAAATGTGGCGGCACACTTGGCAAGGTGATAGTGCTAATGGTTATGCAATGGTTAATTGAATTATGTGGCCGATCCACATATGGTATATTTGGATAGATTGAACGTCGGTGGCTCATTTGACAAGGTGGTGAACATTAATGGTTGTGTGATGTTGTTTGAGTTATATATTAAGAATTTGGTTATATGATATGGAAAGCGCATTTGTCAAGTAACCTACGCAGAGTCCAACGCAAAGTTAAATTAATGACATTAATTGGAAGCTGATTGGCATGTACTGATGAGTAAATGAATTGTGGGTGGAGGCGACGTGCATTTACTACACGTCACCTTTACCCCTCCTGTTAGACACCACCATAATCAGGCTATTGTTTGATCTTGTTGTTGTGGTTATGATCTGAAATTTTAGCAGGGAAGAACCACTCGGCCAACTCTCGTTTTAAGGAAATTTTATTACAGGTATGTATTTTTTTGGCCATTCATGATTATGCTATGGTTATGAAATGATTACTAGCTCAGGTGTATGGGTTTGTGTTTTCCAAAGTGTTGCAACTGTGTGAAATTTTGGTTCTTGGAATGAAGAGTGGATGGTTCTTCGCGTAACATTTTTGAGTTCATCGAGGTTATTGGTCTTCCTGGGTAATGGCTCTTTGTTATCACTGTTGTTTAGTTGGAGTGTTTTTTTATTATTCTTGGGTGGATAGCTATCTTCATGCACCATCACTAAATCCAGTCTCTAGCTTTCATGGGTTTAATGATCGGGGATTTTCTACATCACCATGTTTTGTTCACTTCGACATTGGTTGATCGCCCCACCAAAGGTCACAAAATTAGGTTCTTGTTCTTCCTCGACCCTATCTTCACCTCTGTGTTGTGATTGTTGACTGAAGAGCATGAGGGTTATACCCTGCATGCATTAAATAAATTTTTCCAGGCCAAACTAGAGCCCTACCTTTCAATTATGGTCCCTGTCATGGATTTGTGCCCAACTATGAATGAGTCGTGATTTGTCCTGTATGCTCCGTGGCCTTGGAGTTTATACCATTACAAAGAGTGGCTCTACTCTACCCGTGTTGACTATGAAACAACCTTGGACCTCTAGTTTGGAAATGGTTCAAGATGACCAGTCTGGCCTGTTGTTTTACGACTCAATTTTTGTTGAAGGGTTGTATAATTATCGATTATTTTGAGAACATGCTCTCCTAGTTGGTCATATGACAGTCATGTTGGTTGGTATATAGTCATTAGCTCAGTCATAATAGTGGTAAACCCTACATTACCAGTTGAAATTTCAAAGCACACAGTTACTTGCCTTATGTTGATAGCTCAATATTGTTAATTGAAAGGGCCCCTGCCCCGATTCGATTGGATGCGCGGGTATGTGTCATTGCTACAACTTGTTAGGTTGTTGTTTGTTTTAAGATAGTGATGAGTTATTGGGTAGATACACAGCCATTGGTAATTGCACTGATGATTATTTGAATGTTTAGCTAGCATGGGTGAAAATGCTTGACGTTGCTTATGTCGCATTGTGTGTTTGAAAAATTATGATGGTCGTGGTAACTAGGGTTTTCTCTTGGGGCCGAATGATTATTGAACCAGATGACTTTGGGAATTATATCCCTATGATTGTTTGATTGTTTAAGCCTAAAATTGCACAACATAGTTGATCACAGTTGGGCTACATCAAAGTAATTTTGTGTTGGGTTGATGACCCAACAATGAATTGAGTTGATGTCGCGACTGTGTGTTTGGTTTGGTAAAATGGAAATATTGCATCATAGTTTTTGGGTGGGTCCGCACTGTGTATAGTATGGATAGATTGGGTTTCACAGAGTTTTAATCATGTTTATCAGTCATTTGTTATGAAGGGCATGTTGTCGAGGCTTTGTCATGTTGGATAGATGCCCCAGCTCTTTAAGCCATATTGAATTGTTTTTTTTACAATGGAAAAATTACATTGCCTGGGCAAGTTACCCTGACATAGTTTGTGTCTAAATGGTGGTTGTTGGTTGTAAATTTGAATATCAATTCGGGTTTCAATTTGATCTTGGTTCTTTGGTTTATGCCTATAAATATATATGTTAACAAATATCATTGTTTTTTTATGGGCTCTATTGCAGTAATAGTGACTTCATTATTATTTTGAAAACACAACTTTTGAGTATGGTTGTGGATTGAAGAAACACATGGGCAATGGTTTTTTTTTATGGTTAACAGAGTGGGATGGCTACTGTTTGGAAATTGTTATAAGATGAAAATAAGGGAACAAAATCATTTTTACATATTGTATAGGATCTCTATTGTTTTGTTATGAAAAACTATCGGATATTTGATTATGAACAATAAACAAGTTAATTACACAGAAATTATTATTTAGTCAAGTGATTGATGGTTGATGCATCTCCTTTCACAGAATGTTTTATGGATCACTTAATCAATTTCATGAACAATAATCGTCCTTCTTTCCTTCCATTATTTCACTTTCCGCTAAGTACAAACACCATCACCTCCCATAATCATTTTTCACTCCATGTTCTAAGATTGATTACAGTCAAGATAATTTTTGTGTTAAAGTGGATGAAAGTGGCAGCGCCTTATGTGGATTGCAGTGAGGTTTTATTGGTTTTATTTACAGTTGATATTTGTTGTCATTGAGAAGTGATCATGTCTTTTCCCCTTTCATTATATCATATTTTTTCTCAATACAAACTCCTCGCATATCCCATAACCCTTTTTCACCCCTCTGCCCATTGATTAACAGTAAAAAAAATTGTATGGATTGGATTGCATGAGCTTGATACATTCTAAGCCAAATTTGTTTCATATTTTTAAGAGTTGTCATGTATGGTTATTTAAAAGACTATTTGCTAATCGATCACGCATGCAGGGATGAGTTGTCAAATAAAAGGATAAAAACATAGACCTGTTATGCTTCTGTCAAAGAGAAGGACTAAAAAAAATGGCAACATTAGCAAAGGGAAATGTGGCTTTTGAGTTTTATTTTATCTATTATGGTTTTATGATAGTTGACTTCAGGGATATTTGGACATCATACCTTATTTTGTATATATGAGTATTATTTTGAAATAACTTCAAATTTCACGAGTTTAAATTTCCAAAAGTGAATATCTTGATGGGAGACACAAGGAGGTGTGTTTTTCTTAACTAATGATTGTTATGATTGTTATGAACTAAAGGGGGTCCCACCTACTAGTTATTATTTAATTATGACCCTTAATTATAATTAGTACTCTTCCCCCTAACTAAAGTTAGTTGAGTCTTTTAATTAACTTAACTAATCAGTTGGTTCAACTACTTCAACCAATTCTAATTTTTTAAAAGCAGGAGGAAAGGGAGGAACAAGGGGAGGTGACATAGACGCACCCTCTGCCTTAGCAAAGGCCTCTGCGCTGACCTCCCGGTCTTAAGGATCGTTCTAATTTTACCCTCGAGCCGGAGTGGCTCCTTCGATTCTCCACTGGAATCTCTATAAAAATTGACCCACAGGTCTTTTCTGCTCCTCGTAGCCTCTAGGCTTTCTGCTCCTCGTAGCCTCTAGGCCCCGATCGTTGTTCTCTTCACGACAGGACAATGGAATTTCAAGTTTCGGGGTTTCGAAATCCCGATGTCACAACTCTTTGCCTTTTGTTTCCCGATTTCCCGATCTCTGATATCCCATTATGCTTCACTTTCACTAGTCCCCTGGCCTAGACTTTTGGGTCCATACGACCTCCCTTCATATGACCGCAGTCTTATCTCTTTACGGGGTTTCAGGCTTTCAAATGTCAAAATGCATGGACACTTTGTTCTTGGAATCCCCGATATCCCGATATGACGTCAGCTGGCCCTACAACGTAACTTTCTACCTTATTGGGATTCCGGACTTTGCATTTCCGAAATGCGCGAACACTTTGTCCTCAGGATTCCCGATTTTTCAAATCCCATAATGCCGATAGATGGCTTTCTTTTCAGAAAATTTCCCAAATGCTTAGATCTCTACCACGCATCCTCCTATGATGGACGGTCCTGATTGCTTCTCGTGATTTTGGAGTTTTCAATGTTGAAATGCTCCGACTTCTTGTCCTCGAAACTCCCAAAATGCTGATGGACCCCCCTATCTCCACCATGTGTCCCAACCGATGAACGGTCCTTGATCATTCATGATTCCGCAAAGTCAAATGTCGATGTCCTCCTGTCCTCCTGAATCCTGAAAATCTAACATGCAAAATGCCGATGAGCTCTTGATTATCACCACCTGTCTCAACAAATGGATGGTCCAGATTCAGTCTCGGGATTTCGTGACTTGCGATTCCTTGATGTTTTAGTTCCCTGTCAACTTAAAACTCCGGTAGCCGAAATACCGACGGGTGATTTGATCTCCACCACATGTCCCTTCAAGATGGACGACCCAAATCAAAATCGGGGTTTTCACCCTAAAGTAACCCGACCTCCTGTCCACAGGAATTTCGATATCCCGAGCTCCAACACCTCGATATCCTGACGCCTTTCGAGACCTTCACTCTATCTGTGAGAGCTTAACCCTCGTGCAACTCCAGTAAGATCCTACGGCTGACGGGATTTCACAAATCCTCCACACATGATTTTTGACCGTTCGTTCCTTCCCTTCGACGACTTATCAGGTTTGAATCCTTCTGAAATCTTCCACAACTTCAAAACCTTTCGAGAACCTCCTGCACGCACTCCTTGCGGAAACCCTTCCAATACTTCAAGTGCTGAACACTTCCGACTTTGCGCACTCCTTGCAACAATAGTCTGTTAACAACTCCTCAGGTTTCAAACCTCGAAACTATCTTCAACTTGCACACACTTTGCACGACTCTTGTGCCCAAATGCACTCCCAAGGAATGAGAACAAAAGCTATCTCTCTTGAGATTTCAGGGACAAAACTCTGAACACTTTGTCGACGCACTCCTTGTGGACAAATTCAACTGCACTCCTTGCATGAACTCTTGCTCAGATAGAGAAACAATTGAAACTCATTTCTCTTATTCTCTCTCAGATTTCAGACATTCAACAAGAAATCATTCATACGTATCATAAAAAAAATTGCACGACAGAAAGAGTAAAACATTCATGAGCATAACATTCAAAAATGCATACACAGAGAATACATGAACACCATGAGTCTGAATCACAACTTTCTTGTATTAATTCAGAACTTCTGTACATGGAGTCTGCTACACAACTCTCTACTTCTCCTCTATGCTCTTGCTCTCATAATAGTGTTACAATACACAAGGAGGTTGTCTATATTCCGTTTTCCCTCTCTCATTCTAAACTGTCTAATCTACACATTCAATTCTATCTACTTACATTAACTACCATAAATGCCTCCTACCTACTAAGGACAAGAGAAAATCGCTCAAGGTCCGGTTACATTTTACAAGTGCGCTTCTTCATAATGACTTCATTTAAGATTGCACAATAACTTCAAGGTAATTTCAAAATTTGTGTTGGGCGCTTGTCCAACTATCCGCTGTCTCCGCGCTGGCTCACTTGAGATGCTCCTGCATCATACTCCCTCGCTTGAAACTTTTCATGGGCTCCTTTCCATGAGCTCATGCACAGTGTGTCCATGCCTTCGGATCTTCGCTTCGTTCTCCCAACTGGCATCTTCAATTGGATGGCCCTTCCACTTGACCAAATACTCGAAATATTGCCTTCGCCTAGTCTGTCTACTCAGTCTTTTGTCCAGTATGTACTCCATCTACGACTTTTCTGCAACTAGCATCTGCTTTTGCCACTGCACCTCTGGCTGCTCATTTTCTGTCTTCACTTCCTCAGGTTTATATGGGTACAAATCTGAGACATTGAATATCAGAGAAATTTCGATCCCATCGGGTAATTCAATATCGTAAGCATTTGTCCCAAATTTCTTCAAGACCTTGCATGGTCCGATTTTCTTCATCTTCAGTTTATTATATGTTCCCCTTGGGAACCTTTCCTTTCTCTGATGTTCTAGAATCAAGTCACCAACTTCGAATTGAAGTTGTCTTCTGTGCTGATCTGCCCCGCGTTTATACTCCTGGCTTGAATTCTGCAATCGATCCTTCACCTGGCTGTGAAGTTCCTTCATCACCTCTGCGAAGTCTTCTGCACTAGCGCTCCTTGTTCCATTGAGTTCTGTATCCCTCAACTTAGAAATCCCTCTCGGCTGTATGCCATAAACAATCTGAAATGGACTTTGCCCTGTGCTTCTGTTAACTGAGTCGTTATACACAAACTCTACCTGTGGTAATATGTTGTCCCACTGGCTGTGGTGTTTTGTTACCAAGCTCCTCAGCAAGTCTCCCAGACTTCTTTTCACTGCTTTAGTTTGTCCATCCGTCAGAGGATGATAAGCTGAACTAAATGACAAGTTAGTTCTTAGCTTCTTCCACAACGTCCTCCAAAAGTGTCCTACGAACTTTGTATCTCTATCCGAAACTATTCTCCTTGGTAATCCATGAAGTCGAATGACTTCTTTGAAAAACAGGTTCACAATGTGAGTTGTGTCGCTAGTTTTCTGACATGGAATGAAATGTGCCATCTTAAAAAATCTATCCACCACCAAAAAGATTGAGTCAAATCCTCTTTGTGTTCTTGGTAACCCCAATATAAAATCCATGCTGACTGCATCCCATGACCTCTCAGGTATGGGCAATGGTTGATAAAATCCAACATTTTGCCTCCTTCCTTTTGAATGTTGACAAATTTTGCATCTGTCCACAAATATTTTAACTTCTGCTCCCATTCCCGGCCAAAAGTATGACTCATTCAGTTTTGTGAATGTCTTGTCATGACCGAAGTGTCCGACCAATCCTCCACTGTGTTTCTCCTTCAACAAATTCTCCCTCATGGAGCATTTTGGAATACAAAGTTTATTGCCCTTAAACAACAATCCTTCCTGGATCATGTATTCTGCCCATTTGCTTTTATCTATGAGAACTGGATTCTCAGCTGCTTCATACGCCTCCTTAAAATCTGGATCATCTGCGTACATATCCCTGAGATCATCAAAACCCAATGTTTTGACCTTGAACTCCTGCAACAACAAGCACTTCCTGCTCAAAGCATCAACAACTTTGTTAGCAGTACCAGAAATATGTTTAATCACAAAAGTGAAATTTTTCATATATTCAACCCATTTTACATGTCTCTGATTCAACTTCTCCTGTTGGGTCACAAACTACAATGCATGATTGTCACTGTATAGGAAAAACTCCTTGGGAATCAAGTAATGCCTCCATTTCTTCAATGCTTGGATGATAGCATAGAACTCCTTGTCATATGTGGAGTACTCCACCTTTGCTTCATTCAGCTTCTCACTGAAATATGCTATGGGCCTGTCTTCTTGACTTAAGACTACCCCTATTGCAAATCCACTTGCATCGCATTTCACTTGAAATGTATTTCGGAAATACGGCAACACCAAAATTGGTTGTTCCGTGATTTTCCTCTTCAACAGATTAAAACTCCTTTCAGCCTCTTCTGTCCAGTGAAAAGATTTATGTCTTTTCTTCACTGTATCCATCATTGCTGCACTAATTCCATTGAAATATGTTCTTCGGTGATGGCCAATTCTTAATCACTTCCACCTTATCTGGATCCATCCTCAACTTGTCTGTAGATATAACGAATCCCAAATAAGTGAGATCTATCTTCATGAATGAGGATTTCTTCATGTTTATCAACAACTTTTCCTGTTGTATCCTCTTCATTACTGTAGCCAAATGTTTCAAGTGTTCAGTCTTTGTTTTGCTGAAAATCAATATATCATCAAGATATACGATAACAAATTTTCCGATGAAATCTTTCAGGACTTCATTCATCAATCTCATAAAATTACTTGGCGCATTTGTTAAGCCAAATGGCATAACAAGCCATTCATACAACCCTTCGTTAGTTTTGAAGGTTGTTTTCCATTCATCACCCTCTCTCATGCGATTCTGGTGATAACCACTTTTCAAATCAATCTTCGAATTTTTTTTTGCTCCACTTAAGCAATCCATCAGGTCATCCATCCTTGGAAATGGAAACATGTACCTGATTGTTATCTTATTAATCACCCTTGAATCAGTACACATCCTCTAGCCTCCGTCTTTCTTTGGACTGAGTACTGTCGGAACAACACATGGACTCAAGATTTCTCTAACCATCCCTTTATCCAATAAATCTTGAACTTGTCTTTTGACCTCTTCATTCTCCTGCGGCGTTAATCTGTACGCTGCTTTGTTTGGTAAACTGTCTCCAGGTATGAGATCAATATGATGACTCACACTTCTGATTGGCGGTAACGAATGAGGTAGTTTGTCCACTACTATGTCAACGAACTCTCCCAGCAGTTCCTGAACCTCTTCTGGTAGATCATCTATCCTTGTGCTGGTTAAAACAATCATTGGCTTCCTGACCACAATGAATTGTGGTTCCTCCTTCTTCTTGACCTCATTAAGGAGTTCCTTCCCAATCATGAGAAGTATAGTGTTACTTACTTCCAGTTTCACCTCCTTATCTTTGATTGGAAGTAACATGTCAGTCCTCCCATTCTTTTCTAGGGTGTATGTGTTCATCCTCCCATCATGAATCACATTTCTGTCATATTGCCACGGTCTACCCAGCAATAAATGACAAACATACATAGGAATAACATCGCAAAGTATCTTATCATTATATCCTCCTATCTTAAATTCAACTAAACATTGTTTAGTGACATTTACCTAATGTCCTTTTTGTAGCCATGAAACTCTATATGAACTTGAATGTTCAATCGTCTCCAGCTCCATATTTTCTACCATCTCTATTGAAATGAGATTATCTGTGCTACCGCTGTCCACAATGACCTTGCATACCCTGTCCTTGGTTTTGCAAGCAGTCTGAAAAAGTCTGTTTCTCTGTACTGGGTTCTCCACCTCCTTCTCTGGTGTCAAAAGAACTTTCTGCATCATCAACGATATTCCGCCTTTAGCATCTTCTGCCTCAACATTCCGCCTCTGTGCTTCAGTGATGTGAGTTTCTCCACTCTCTTTTTTCTTGTCTAGACATTCATAAGATTTGTGTCCATTCTTTCCACACGTGAAGCATTTTATTACTCCACCTCTTCCTCTTCCTCTACCCCTAGTACGAGGAAAGATATTATTATCATCATAATATCCTCTTTGTTTGGTATGCTTCCCTCTTGGTTCAACATATTTCCTTTGCTGTGAGGTTCCTCCTCTCTCAGTTCGAGTCTGAGGTTTCTTCTAGTCTTCCTTGGGCTTCTGGTTTGTATCCTGGGCAACTGATTTGCCTCTAGGCTGCCTTCTGCATCGCCCTCTTTGACCCTGTTTTCGGCTCAGCTTCTCTTCAGCTTTTAGAGCCAATTGATAAACATCTTCCACCATCCGGATGGTCAACATACTTATCTCATCCTGAATGTCATATCTCAAGCCATTCAAGTACCTGGCGACCTTTTCATCATCGCTTTTCCGATGACCTGCCCTGATGTTTAGCCTGTAGAATTCTTCAGTATATTCCTTCACTGTCATCAGTTTCTGTCTCAAATTTTGCATTCTTCGAAACAGAGAAATCTGGTAATCTCTGGGAATGAATTTTGCCTTCATTTTTGCAATCATCCTATCCCAACTCTTGATTTTTTGCTTTCCTTTACAACGTCTGTCAGCTTGTAGTTCATCCCACCATAATGCTGCATGTCCTTTTAGTCTCATGACAACATGTTTGACCTTCTTGTTCTCTTCGACATCTTCATAGTCAAAATATTTGTCCAGAGCTCTAATCCAATCTAGAAGCTCTTCAACATCTAGGTTTCTTTCATTAACTGGAATGTCCATTTTCGCTCTTGCACCCATTCTTGCAATAGCCTTAATCAAACGTTCGTTTGCTGCATCTTCAGCTGCAACTTCCTCTTCTTCATGTCTAGTATCATCTTCATTTTCGGACTCACTTATATCTCCTACATCAACTGTGCGCCTTTGTCTTATCTCCATGTCCACAAGTCTGGCGTATATGTTATGCAAATCTCTTTCTACTTTTGGATTCTGCACCTGCCTACCCCTTCCTCTGGAAATTTCCCTTTCCTCTTTCGGATTGGGTGACTCTCTGTCCCTCCTTCTTGGTGGCATGGTGAATTTTCCTTTTCCTTGCCACAGAAAGAAAAGAATCCTTTCTAAGCTCTGATACCAACCTGACGCAGACACACCCTCTACCTCAGCAAAGGCCTTTACGCTGACCTCCTAGTCTTAAGGATCATTCTAATTTTACCCTCGAGCTAGAGTGGCTCCTTCAATTATCAACTGGAATCTCTATAAAAATTGACCCACAGGTCTTTTCTGCTCCTCGCAGCCTCTAGGCCCCGATCGTTGTTCTCTTCACGATAGGACAATGGAATTTTGGGTTTTGGGGTTTCGAAATCCCGATGTCACAACTCTTTGCCTTTTGTTTCTCGATTTCCTGATCTTCGATATCTCGTGATGCTTCACTTTTGCTAGTCCCCTGGGCTAGACTTTTGGGTCCATACGACCTCCCTTCATATGACCGCAGTCTTATCTCTTTATGGGGTTTAGGGATTTCAAATGCCAAAATGCATGGACACTTTGTTCTTGGAATCCCCGATATCCCGATATGACGTCAGCTAGCCCTACAATGGAACTTTCCACCTTATCAGGATTCCGGACTTCGCATTTTCGAAATGTGCGAACAATTTGTCCTCAGGATTCCCGATTTTCTGAATCCCATAATGCCGATAGATGGCTTTCTTTTCGGGAAATTTTTTGAATTCTTAGATCTCCGCCACGCGTTCTCCTATGATGGACGGTCCTGATCGCTTCTCACAATTTCAAAGTTTTCGATGTTGAAATGCTCCGACTTCTTATCCTTGAAACTCCCAAAATGTCGATGGACTCCCCTATCTCCACCATGTGTCCCAACCGGTGAACGGTCCTCGATCATTTGTGATTCCACGAAGTCGAATGCCGATGTCCTCCTGAATCCCAAAAATTCGACATGCAAAATGCCGACGAGATCTTGATTATCGCCACCTGTCTCAACAAATGGACGGTCCAGATTCAGTCTCGGGATTTTGTGACTTGCGATTCGCCGATGTTTTAGTTCCCTATCAAATTAAAACCCCGATAGCCTAAATATCGACGGGTGCTTTGATCTCCACCACGTGTCCCTTCAAGATGGATGACCCAGATAAAAATCGAGGTTTTCACCCTAAAGTAACCCGAACTCCTATCGACAGGACTTTCGATATCCCGAGCTCCAACACCTCGATATCCCGACACCTTTCGGGACCTTCACTCTATCTGTGAGAGTTTAACACTCATGCAACTCCAGTCAGATCCTATGGCTGACGGGTTTTCACAAATCCTCCACACAGGATTTTGACCATTCGTTCCTTCCCTTTGACGACTTATCAGGTTTGAATCCTTCTGAAATCTTCCACAACTTCAAAACCTTTCAAGAACCTCCTGCACGCACTCCTTGTGGCAACCCTTCCAATACTTCAAGTGCTAAACACTTCTGACTTTGCACACTCCTTGCAGCAATAGTCTATCAACAACTCCTAGGGTTTCAAACCTCGAAACTATATTCAACCTACGCACACTTTGCACGATTCTTGTGCCCAAATGCACTCCCGAGGAATGAGAACAAAAGCTATCTCTCCTGAGCTTTCAGAGACAAACCTCTGAACACTTTGTCGACGCACTCCTTGCGGACAAATTCAACTGCACTCCTTGCAGGAACTCTTGCTCAGATAGAGAAACAATTGCAACTCATTTCTCTTACTCTCTCTCAGATTTCAGACATTCAACAAGAAATCATTCATACATAGCATAAAAACAATTGCATGACAGAAAGAGTAAAACATTCATGAGCATAACATTAAAAAATGCATACACAGAGAATGCATGAACACCATGAGTCTGAATCACAACTTTCTTGTATTAATTCAGAACTTCTGTACATGGAGTCTGCTACACAGCTCTCTACTTCTTCTCTATGCTCTTACTCTCATAATAATGTTACAATACACAAGGAGGGTGTCTATATTTCGTTTTCCCTCTCTCATTCTAAACTGTCAAATCTACACATTCAATTCTATCTACTTACATTAACTACAATAAATGCCTCCTACCTACTAAGGATGAGAGAAAATTGCTCAAGGTCCGGTTACATTTTACAAGTGCGCTTCTTCTTAATGACTTCATTTAAGATTGCGCAATAACTTCAAGGTGATTTCAAAATTTGTTCTGGGCGCTTGTCCAACTGTCCGTTGTCTCCGCGCTGGCTCGCTTGATATGCTCCTGCATCAGGAGGATAGAAGCAGAAGCATGCTAAGGTTTTCTCTTTGAGTTATGTTGAGATAGTTCAGTTTTCATTCATTCATATATTCATCAAAAACTAATTCTCTTTTGTGATAGTAGGGTCTTATTATAGACAACAATATTCAGGGCTGAATCAAATCATTCAGACACTTGTTTTTCAGAGGTGTTGATCTATATTTAATAGTCTGTGTAGACTTGTCTGTTTGTGAATTAATTTTCATGACTGATAAAGGCTATTGTGCAGAGTCGAGTGGGTAGAAATTTGTGGCAAGATGGTCCAACTTTTAGAGTTCAGTTTTGGTTTTCTGTCAGAGGTCCTTTTGTATGTTCCATCGGGGATGTCTAAGTTTGACTTTGGTCCAAGATTTTTGTGTGAGATTTTGTAAAGAAAATGACTCTTTGGTGAATTGGAATGAAATAAAGGATTGCTTTATGTCTCATCTATCTTGATTATCATCTTGGTTTCTTTAATTTTGGTATTACATTTATTTCAACAACTGTTATATTCAAAAAATTACATAAAAGGTGAATTTCTAGCAAGCTTTTTGTTGATAAAAGACTAGCCTAAACACTCGTAATTAATACTTGTGAGTTAGGATGTTATTTTTGTTGGCTATAAACATAGGGTGATATTCCCTTCTACTTTAATTTAGCCAAGTAAAGTCTGAAATGTTGATTAAGGTTGGTTTTCATTGATGTCAACCCTTGAAGAAAGCCCCTTAGCACAAACGTTGGGTAATGGACCCAAGATTTTTTTATGTAAAGAAGACTCATTATTTTCTTGTTATGTTTGATAATAAGTAGAAATGGATGAACTCAAAAATGGCCCCCTTATGGTTAAAGCCCTCATGAGAAGACGCTTTGCAGATTGAGTTATCCTAGAAGTATGGTTAGAGAATCCATGCTTATTTGTGGAATAATGAGATGAACACCAGTGAATTTGTTAGTTAAAATATCCTATATGGATAGT
>ML823778.1:38297-62903 GCA_009831015.1 Picea engelmannii
ACTCATTATCTTTATTTCCCTGGTTTCTTCTGTTTTTACTTTGTATTTTTGTATCTACAGTTTATATGCTTTTATTTTTTATGTTTTTCTTTTTTCTCATGACCTTATCGAGTCCTATCTTGCATGATCATGCATAAATCTAGTTTGAGCTGATTGTCAACGGTTAGTTGTCCTCTTTTCAAGGGTAACTTATGGGAATATTCTCATAACCATATTGATGATTTCCTTAGCTTCTATCAATCTATCGAAGTTTATGATATACATACTTCTGCAGATATTTTTCCACTTTCCCTTCGTGGTAAAGTAGGTCTAGACATATATTATCTAGTCAAATTTTCACCGAAGAATAAGTTTTTGTAAAGTTTCTTATCGATTTCCCTCCTCCACCTATCTTTCATCACTTTGAGTTTCCACCTGAAAGAATCATTGACCCTCCACGATGTGACTTCTACTATGGTCCTCATGAATAGTTGACCTACGAATTGTTATGAAAATCTAAAAATGAATATCACACAAATCCCTCTCTCTTCATGATAGGTCTGCAAGAGAACAATCATGCATCTCATAGTGCTATATTCATAGGGGATTGTAAGGATTATTGTTCTTCTATGCCTACTAATCCTAATTTTGAAAATACTTTATTTGATGCCTTTCCCTTTAATGATGAAATTTTTTAAGCATATCCCACTCAAGATCAACCTGTGTCTAACTAAGTACTCTTAATGGATGAATCTGGCAGGGAAGATTCTCTTAATTTGAATAGCACTATCCCTCATATTTCTCATGACTATTCTGAAAAATATGACAGAGGGGATTCAAGATGCCATATAGATTCTTATGTTGGCCCTTATTTTGAAATTTTCCATGAGAATAATCAAGATTTTACATTGCAGAATACCTTCACAAAATCATTGTCTCAGTTTAAAGAGGTTGAGGAAATAAATGATGATAGTCAGGTCTCCCTTGCATGCATGATTTCTTTTGATGATGATAAATTTGAAAGAATTCCTATGCATTTGAATCCTTTATTTTCTCCCTCGGTGCATGGTATTTATTTTCCTTATCAAGAGATCCTAAATGATGACCTTATAATTCTTAAAGAGCCCATTAAATCCACCCTCTTCATCAAAACTTCTAACCATCATTCTAATGTTATGGATCATGCACATGTTTTCAATATCAAGCCAAAATCTCATCTTGTTGGTTGGCACGTCCTACAAGATGGTAATCGTTTTTTTTTGGGTCTTAATAGGATCACTACCCTTGATACATGCACTTGTTGGTTGGAAGCATGACCAATATGATTTATGCATCGTCTTTCAATTCATGAATCATACATCTAAAATAGATGATGCATTCCTCTATGCGAAATGTCATCCCACTTGACCCCAAGAATTATTTTCCTTCCTTTTGTACATAAATGATAAATTGGGTTTTTAGTTATTTAGTTTTATGTTTTTTACATTTTTGTCATTTCATTTCTGCCTTGCAGTTGTTTGATTTATGCTTTCTGGTTTGAACAAATTCCTTCTACTTTTACTTTCGGTCATTTTATTTATGTAGTTTTAAATTCTGTGATTTTATTTCTGTTGTGATTTTTATCCTTGTCATATTTTAGTTAAAATAAGATGTTGGATCAATTATGCCACAGTAACACTCCTGCAAAGCATTGTTAGTCAATAACAATCAATCTTACACAACTGTTATGATGTCTCCTCTGAAGGACCCTTGAAATTGTTACATATTTCCATTGTTGTCTTATAAGGAATTGGTTGTCTCCCGCTTCTTCTCGCCTTTTCTTCATCCATTGAGATTTTAAAAGAAAATATGGAAATTTTCTCCTTACAAGTTAAAGAGCAGATTTATGTCGATGGATTATGCATATAGTGTTAAAACCCCTCATACTTAACATTTTTCTCGAGTTATCCCCAAATGCTCGGTCATATTTCCATTAACTCCACTCACTTCCCCCTATTGCATAATCATCCAAATTATATCTTCTTGACCTGTTGTTTTGGTCCACGAAACCATGAGTTCTGAGTTTTAAATCTATTCAAAACAAATTTTCCTATGGAGTCGCCAGTTTGTTGATGATTAAAATTTTCAACGAAGTTTTGCCCGCAACGTGTTGCTAAAGCCCATTATTATAAAAACTAAATAATACTAGTAGGTGGGACCCCCTTGAACTATTGGAGAGCAAGTATGTTCATTTTTTTTATGTTATGATGATGTGCGACACGAATTACATGGTTGATGAAGATATTGTTATTATCGGTTATGGTTTGAGCTTATGAAGTGTTGATTCCTTATGTTACTACAACATATGCTATTCATTAATGTCATTGTTGTATGTTCTTATCACACCTGCATAACAAAAATGTTAGTAAAATTACATGAAGGGAAGTTTTGAGAGAGGAAAAATACTAAAACAAATGAAAGGTAAGGGGACCTAGTTCTGCAATATCACATGGGAATAACTTAAAGGAAATGATAAACAATTGCAGGGGGAAGATTTTAAAGCTATCCTAACTTACTACATGCATGAAAATACTTGATGATTACTGTTAAGCCCTAGCTAGCAAGCAAATGGTTATAAAATTGTGATTGAATTACATGTTTAATATGCGTATGGTGTGAAATGTGGTGCACACTTGGCAAGGTGACAATGCTAATGGTTATGCAATGGTTAATTGAATTATGTGGCTGATCCACATATGGTATATTTGGATAGATTTAACATCGGTGGCTCATTTGAAAAGGTGGTGAACGTTAATGGTTGTGTGATTTTGTTTGAGTTATATATAAAGAAATTGGATATATGATATGGAAAGAGTATTTGGCAAGTAACCTATGCAGAGTCCAACGCAGAGTTAAATTAATGGCGTTAATTGGAAGTTGGTTGGCATGTACTGATGAGTAAATGAATTGTGGGTGGAGGCGATGTGCATTTACTGCATGTCACCTTTACCCCTCCTGTTAGCTACATCCCTAATCAGGCTATTGTTTGATCTTGTTGTTGTGGTTATGATCCAAAATTTTAGCAGGGAAGAACCACTCGACTAGCGCTCGTTTTAAGGAAATTCTATTACAGGTATGTCTTTTTTGTCCATTCATGACTATTCTTTGGTTATGAAATAATTACTGGCTCGGGTGTATGGGTTTGTGTTTTCCTAAGTGTTGCAACCGTGTGAAATTTGGGTTCTCAAAATGAAGAGCGGATGGTTCTTCATGTAACATTTTCGAGTTCGTCGAGGTTATTGGTCTTCCTGGGTGATGGCTCTTTGTTATCATTATTGTTTGGTTGGAGGGTTTTTTGTTTAGTCTTGGGTGGTTAGCTACCTTCATGGACGGTCACTAAATCCAGTCTATGGATTTCATGGGTTTAATGATCAAGGGTTTTCTGTGTCACCATGTTTTGTTCACTTCGACATTGGTTGATTGCCCCACCAAAGGTTACGAAATGAGGTTCTTGTTCTTCCTCAGCCCTATCTTCACCTTTGTGTTGTGATTGTTGACCAAAGAGCATGAGGGTTATACCCTACGTGCATTAAATAACTTTTTCCATGACAAACTAGAGCCCTACCTTTCGGCTATGGCCCCTGTCATGGATTTATGCCCGACCACGAATGAGTCATGGTTCATCCTGTATGCTCCATGGCCTTGGAGTTTTTTCCATTACAAAGAGTGGCTCTGCTCTCCTCGTGTTGACTATGGAACAACCTTGGCCCTCCAGTCTGGAAATGGTTCAAGACGATCAACCTGGCATGTTGTTTTGCGACTCGATTTTTGTTGGATGGTTTTATAATTGTCGACTATTTTGAGAACAGGCTCGCCCAGTTGGTCGTATGATAGTCATGTTGGTTGGTATATAGTCACTAGATCGGTCATAATAGTGGTAAACCCTACATTACCAGTTTCACTTTAAAAGCACATAGTTACTCTCCTTATGTTGATAGCTCAATATTGTTAATGGAAAGGGCCCCTGCCTCGATTCAATTATATGTGTGGGTATGCATCATTTCTACAACTTGTTAGGTTGTTTTTCTTAAGACATTGATGAGTTGTTGGGTAGATACACAGTCACTGGTAATTGCACTGATGATTATTTGAATGTTTAGCTAGAATTGGTGAAAATTCTTGATGTTGCTCATGTCGCTTTGTGTGTTTAAAAAATGATGATGGTCGTGGTAACTGGGGTTTTCTCTTGGGGCCGAATGATTATTGAACTGGATGACTTTGGGAACTATATCCCTATGATTGTTTTATTGTTTAAGCCTGAAATTACATAGCATAGTTGATCCTAGTTGTGATAAATTGAAGTAATATTGTGTTGGGTTGATGACCCAGTAATGAATTGAGTTGTTGTCATGATTGTGTTCTTGGTTTGGTAAAATGGAAATCTTGCATCATGTTTTTTGGGTGGCTTTGCACTGTGTATAGTATGGATAGCTTGGGTTTCACAGAGTTGTAATCATGTTTATCAATCATTTGTTATGAAGGGCATGTTGTCGATGCTTTGTCATGTTGGATAGATGGCCCAACTCTTTAAGCCATATTGAATTGTTTTTTTTACAGTGGAAGAATTACATTGCATGGACAAGTTACCCTAGCATAGATTGTGTCTAAACGATTGTTGTTGGTTGTACATTTGAATATCAATTCGGGTTGTAGTCTAATATTGGTTCTTTGGTTAATTCCTATATAATGAATATCATTAGTTTTTGATGGGATCTATTGCAGTAATAGTGACTTCATTTATTATTTTGAAAACATGACTTTTGAGTATGGTTGTGGATTGAAGAAACACATGGGAAATGATTGTTTTCGATTGTTAACAGAGTGGGATGGCTATTGTTTGGAAATTTTTAAAAGATGAAAATAAGGGAAGAAAATCCTTTTTGAAGATTGTAAGGATGCCTACTATTTTTTCATGGCACTGTGTTGGATATTTGATTATGAACAATGAACTAGTTAATTACACAGAAATTGTTATTTAGTCAAGTGATTGATGGTTGATGCATCTCCTTTCGCAGAATGTTTTATGGATCACTTAACCAATTTCATGAATAGTAATCGTCCTTCTTCCCTTCCATTATTTCAATTTATGCTAATTACAAACCCCATCACCGCCTATAATCATTTTTCACTCCCTGTTTTGATATTGATTACAATCAAGAGAATTTTTGTGTTAAAGTGGATGAAAGTGGCAGCGTCTTGTGGGGATTGCAGTGAGGTTTTATTGGTTTTCTTTACATTTGATTGTTGTTGTCATTGAGTAGTGATCATGTATTCTCCCCTTTCATTATATCATATTTCCTCTCAATACAAACCCCTCACATATCCCAGAACCCTTTTTCATCCCCCTGCTCATTGATTAATAGTAAAACAATTTGTATGGATTGGATTGCATGAGTCTGATACATTCTGAGCCAAATCTATTTCATATTTTTAAGAGTTGTCATGTATGGTTATTTAAAAAACTGTTTGCTAATCAATCACGCATGCAGGGATGAGCTATTCAAATAAAAGGATAAAAACATAGGCCTATTACGCTTCTATCAAAGAGAAGGACTAAAAAATATGGCAACATCGGCAAAGGGAAATGTGGATTTTGAGTTTTATTTTATCTATTATGGTTTAATGAGAGTTGACTTCAGGGATCTTTGGACAACATGCCTTATTTTGGATATATGAGTATTATTTTGAAATAACTTCAAATTTCACGACTTTAAATTTCCAAAAGTGAATATGTTGATGGGAGACACAAGGAGGTGTGTTTTTCTTAAATGATTGTTATGATTGTTATGAACTAAAGGGAGTCACAAGGGGTCCCACCTACTAGTTATTATTTAATTATGACCCTTAATTATAATTAGTACTCTTCCCCTTAACTAAAGTTAGTTGAGTCTTTTAATTAACTTAACTAATGAGTTGATTCAACTACTTCAACCAATTCTAATTTGTTAAAAGAAAGAGGAAAGGGAGGAACAAGGGGAGGATAGAAGCAGAAGCATGCTAAGGTTTTCTCTTTGAGTTATGTTGAGATAGTTCAGTTTTCATTCATTCATATATTCATCAAAGCCTAATTCTCTTTTGTGATAGCAGGGTCTTATTGTAGACAACAATATTCAGGGTTGAATCAAATCATTCAGACACTTGTTTTTTAGAGGTCTTGATCTATCTTTGATAGTATGTGTAGAATTGTCTGTTTGTGAATTAATTTTCATGACTGATAAAGGCTATTGTGCAGAGTCGAGTGGGAAACAATCTGTGGCAAGTTGGTTCATCTTTTAGAGTTCAGTTTTGGCTTTTTATTAGAGGTCCTTTTGTATGTTCCATCGGGGATGTCTAAGTTTGACTTTGGTCCAAGATTTATGTGTGAGATTTTGTAAAGAAAATGACTCTTTGGTGAATTGGAATGAAATAAAGGATTGATTTATTTCTCATCTGTCTTGATTATCATCTTGGTGTCTTTACTTATGTTCTTACATTTATTTTAGCAACTGTTATATTCAAAAGGTTACATAAAAAGTGAATTTCCAACAAGTTTTTGTTGATAAAAGACTAGCCTAAACACTCGTAATTAATACTTGTGAGTTAGGATGTTAGTTTTGTTGTCTATAAACATAGAGTGATATTCCCGTCTACTTTAATTTAGCCAAGTAAATTCTGAAAATGCTTGAGTAAGATCATTCATATCTTTTCCTCAACACATCTTAAAGTGTTTCCCCAATAAGTAATGTTTGAAATTTTGCAGTGCGTAGACCATAGCTAGCCCTTCTCTTTATGTCGTGTTATAGTTTTGTTATGAGTCTGATAGCTTCTGGCTTGCAAATGATATCAGGTGAGCCAAATCCCCCATTCATGGTTGCGCCAAGATAGCTCCAAGTGTTATGGTTGATGCGTCTACATGTATGTGAAATGTCTTCTCCCAATATGGAAAGACTAATATCGGCGTGGTGACCATCTTTTCCTTTAGGGTATCCAGACTATGTTAACACTCGTCATTCCACTGAAACTTTGTATCCTTTCTTAGCATCTTTTACATCAGTGTAGTAATCTGTGCATATCCTTTGACAAATTTCCTGTAATAACCTTTTTGTCCCAATGTCGCTCTTAGATGACAGATTGTTTTTGGTGGTGGTAGGTTAACAATGACCGTGATCTTTGTGGGATCTACGAGTAAACCTTGTTTTCATACTATATGGCCCAATAGTATCTTGAACGATGTTATGAATATGCATTTCTTTATATTCAGTGATATCTGACACTGTCTGCATCTTTCCAACATTAGCCTTAAGACTTATACATGGTCTTTCAACAAACTGTAGACTATCCAATCATCCAGGTATACTTCAAGAAACTGGTGGATGAATTCTTTAAATGCAGAAATGACTACTCATGAATTATACCTCAGTCCAAACGGCATGACTGTGTACTGATAAGATCCCCATTTTGTCGCAAATGTGGTCTTGTATCTGTCTTCTTGTGCTATATTGATCTGATGGTAGCCTGAGAATCCATCAATGAATGAGTAGGCTTCATGTCCTCCTACATTTTCTAACACTTCATCGGTGAAAGGCGTAGGGAATGGGTCATGTAGGCATGCATCGTTCAACTTCCTCAAGTTGACCCATATCTTGATACCTCCTTGATTCGTGTCCTATACTGCCATCGAGATTATCCATTTTTATTCTTCGACCGGTCCTACGATGTCAGCTTCTAGCATCCTATCAATCTCATCTTTTACTTTCTGCTTATATATGGGGTTAAGTCTATATGGTTGTTGTCTGATCGATATCACTTCTGGTATGAGTGGTATCTTCATCTCTCCTAGCTCTCCTGCTATACCCTTCATCTCTATAAATGTTGTGGGGAACAAGTTGTTGTATTCGCACAAGAACTCTGTTATGCTTTCCACAGTTTGTTCATCCCAGTAATCTCCAATGCTAGCCATTTTGGGATGCTTGTATGTCCCAATGTTGACTTTCTTTACTTTAATCGACGCGAAAATGACTTTTGATTCTATGGGTGTCTCTTCCACATCTCTTTCTCCTTCTGCTTCTTCAATCTAGATATCACGTGGATCATCTTCATCCGGTGCTTCCTCTTGTACATGGTAACATGACAACAGTTCCTTGACTGTCTGTTTATTCCGTTGTTGCTCTTCTATGATAAGTTATATTTCTGGTGCTTGGATGAATATCACTCATCTTATCTTTTTAAGAGAATCATCATCTGAGTTATATCTTCTTGACCTATTGTTTTGGTCCATGAAACCACGAGTTCTGAGTTCTAAATCTGTTGAAATTTTTTTTTCCTATGGAGTCGCCAATTTGTTGACGATTGAAATTGTCAATGAAGTTTTTCCCGCAATGTGTTGCTAAATCCTATTATTATAAAAACTAAATAATACTAGTAGTTGGGACCCCCTTGAACTATTGGAGAGAAAGTCTGCTCATTTTTTATGTTATGATGATGTGTGACATGGATTACATGGTTGATGAAGATCTTGTTATCATTGGTTATGGTTTGAGCTTATGAAGTGTTGATTCCTTATGTTACTACAACCTATGTTATTCATTAATGTCATTGTTATATGTTCTTATCGCACCTGCATACAAAACATGTTAGTAAAATTACATGAAGGGCAGTTTTGAGAGAGGCAAAATACTAAAACAAATGCAAGGGAAGGGAACCTAGTTCTGCAATATCACATGGGAATAACTTGAAGGAAATGAGAAACAATTGCAAGGGGAATATTTTAAACCTATCCTAACTTACTACATGCATGAAAATACTTGATGATTATTGTTAAGCCCTAGCTAGCAAGCAAATGGTTAAGAAATTGTGATTGAATTACACATTTAATATGCATATGGTGTGAAATGTTGTGGCACATTTGGCAAGGTGATAGTGCTAATGGTTATGCAATGGTTAATTGAATTATGTGGTCGATCCACATATGGTATATTTGGATAGATTGAATGTCGGTGGCTCATTTGACAAGGTTGTGAACGTTAATGGTTGTGCGATTTTGTTTGAGTTGTATATTAAGAAATTGGATATATGATATGGAAAGTGCATTTGGCAAGTAACCTATGCAGATTCCAACGCAAAGTTAAATTAATGGCATTAATTGGAAGTTGGTTGGAATGTACTCATGAGTAAATGAATTGTGGGTGGAGGTGATGTGCATTTACTGCACGTCACATTTACCCCTCCTATTAGCCTCCACCCTAATCAAGCTATTGTTTGATCTTGCTGATGTGGTTATGATCCAAAATTTTAGCAGGGAAGCACTGCTCGACCAGCTCTCGTTTTACGGAAATTCTATTACAAGTATGTCTTTTTTTGTCCATTCATGATTATTATTTGGTTATGAAATGATTATTGGCTTAGGTGTATGGGTTTGTGTTTTCCTAAGTGTTTCAACTGTGTGAAATTTGGGTTCTTAGAATGAAGATTTGATGGTTCTTCATGTAACATTTTTGAGTTCATCGAGGTTATTGGTATTCCTGGGTGATGGCTCTTTTTTATCACTATTGTTTGGTTGGAGGGTTTTTTGTTTAGTCTTGGGTGGATAAATATCTTCACGCACTGTCACTAAATCCATTCTCTATCTTTTGTGGGTTTAATGATCAGGGGTTTTCTGCATCACCATGTTTTGCTCACTTCGACATTGGTTGATCACCCCACCAGAGGTCATGAAATTAGGTTCATGTTCTTCCTTGGTCCTATCTTCACCTCTGTGCTGTGATTGTTGACCGAAGAGAAAGAGGGTTATACCCTCTGTGCGTTAAATAACTTTTTCCAGGGCAAACTAGAGCCCTACCTTTCGGCTATGGCCCCTGACATGGATTTGTGCCCGACCACGAATGAGTCATGGTTCATCCTATATGCTATGTGGCCTTGGAGTTTTTACCATTACAAAGAGTGGCTCTTCCCTCCATGTGTTGACTATGGAACAACCTTGGCCCTCCAGTCTGGAAATGGTTCAAGACGATCAGCTTGGCCTGTTGTTTTATGACTCAGTTTTTGTTGGATGGTTGTATAATTGTCAATTATTTTGAGAAAAAGCTCGCTTAGTTGGTCATATGACAGTCATGTTGGTTGGTATATTGTCACTGGCTCAGTCATAATAGTGGTAAATCCTACATTACCAATTTCACTTTCAAAGCACACAGTTACTCTCCTTATGTTGATAGCTCAATATAGTTAATGGAAAGGGCCCTTGCCCTGATTCAATTAGATGTGTGGGTATGCATCATTGCTAGAGCTTGTTAGGTTATTATTTTTTTAAGACAATGATGAGTTGTTGGGTAGATACACGGTCACTGGTAATTGCACTGATGATTATTTGAATTTTTAGCTACCATTGGTGAAAATGCTTAACGTTGCTGACGTCGCATTGTGTGTTTAAAAAATGATGATGGTCGTGGTAACTGGGGTTTTCTCTTGGGGCTGAATGAATATTGAACTTGGTGACTTTGGGAACTATATCCCTATGATTGTTTGATTGTTTAGGCTTGAAATTGCACAAAATAGTTGATCACAGTTGGGCTAAATCGAAGTAATATTGTGTTGGGTTGATGAACCAGCAATGAATTGAGTTGTTTCCGCGACTGTGTGTTTGGTTTGGTAAAATGGGAATATTGCATCATGTTTTTTGGGTGGCTCTTCACTGTGTATAGTATGGATAGCTTGGGTTTCATAGAGTTTTAATCATGTTTATCAATCATTTTTTATGAAGGGCATGTTGTCGAGGCTTTGTCATGTTGGATAGATGGCCTGGCTCTTTAAGCCATATTGAATTGTTTTTTTTACAGTGGCAGAATTACATTGCTTGGGCAAGTTACCCTAGGATAGATTGTGTCTAAATGGTGATTGTTGGTTGTACATTTGAATATCAATTTGGGTTGCAGTTTGATCTTGGTTATTTGATTTCTGCCTATATGTGTGTGTGTGTGTGTGTGTGTGTGTGTGTGTGTGTGTGTGTGTGTGTGTGTGTGTGTTAACGAATATCAATTGTTTTTGATGGGCTCTATTGCAGTAATAATGACTTCATTATTATTTTAAAAACACGACTTTTGAGTATGGTTGTGGATTGAAGAAAGTCATGGACAGTGGTTGTTTTCGATGGTTAATAGAGTGGGATGGCTACTGTTTGGAAATTGTTATAAGATGCAAATAAGGGAACAAAATCCTTTGTACAGATTGTATAGGATGCCTATTGTTTTGTCATGACACTGTGTTGGATATTTGATTATGAACAATGAACTAGTTAATTACAAAAAAATTATTAATTACAGACTGTGTCTAAACGGTGGTTGTTGGTTGTACATTTGAATATCAATTCGGGTTGCAGTTTGATATTGGTTCTTTGGTTTCTACCTATGTGTGTGTGTGTGTGTGTGTGTGAATGTCATTGTTTTTTTATGGGCTATATTGCAATTATAGTGACTTCATTATTATTTTGAAAACATGACTTTTGAGTATGGTTGTGGATTGAATAAGCACATGGGTAGTGGTTGTTTTTGATGGTTAACAGAGTGGGATGGCTATTGTTTGGAAATCGTTATAAGATGCAAATAAGGGAAAAAAATCATTTTTACAGATTGTATAGGATGCCTATTGTTTTTTCATGGCACTGTGTTGGATATTTGATTATGAACAATGAACTAGTTAATTACACAGAAACTATTATTTATTCAAGTGATTGATTGTTGATGCATCTCCTTTCACAAAATGTTTTATGGACCAGTTAATAAATTTAATGAACAATAATTTCCCTTCTTCCCTTCCATTATTTCACTTTCCGCTAATTACAAACCCCATCACCTCCCATAATCATTTTTCACTCCCTGTTTTGAGATTGATTACAGTCAAGAGAATTTTTGTGTTAAAGTGGATAAAAGTGGCAGCATCTTGTGTGGATTACAATGAGGTTTTATTGGTTTGCTTTAAATTTGATTATTGTTGTCATTGAGCAATGATCATATCTTCTCCCCTTTCATTATATCATATTTTCGGTCAATACAAACCCCTCACATATCCTAGAACCCTTTTTCACCCCCCTTCTCATTGATTAACAGTAAAACAATTTGTATGGATTGGATTGCATGAGTCTGATACATTCTAAGCCAAATCTATTTCATATTTTTAAGAGTTGTCATGTATGGTTATTTAAAAGACTATTTGCTAATCGATCACGCATGCAAGGATGAGCTATTCAAATAAAAGGCTAAAAACATAGGCCTATTACGCTTCTGTCAAAGTGAAGGACTAAAAAAAATGGCAACATCAACAAAGGAAATGTGTATTTTGAGTTTTATTTTATCTATTATGGTTTTATGGCAGTTGACTTAAGGGATCTTTGGACAACATGCCTTATTTTGGATATATGAGTATTATTTTGAAATAACTTCAAATTTCATGAGTTTAAATTTCCAAAATTGAATATGTTGATGGGAGACACAAGGAGGTGTGTTTTGCTTAACTAATGATTGTTATGAACTAAAGGGAGTCACAAGGGGTCCCACCTACTAGTTATTATTTAATTATGACCCTTAATCATAATTAGTACTCTCCCCCCTAACTAAAGTTAGTTGAGTCTTTTAATTAACTTAACTAATGAGTTGGTTCAACTACTTCAACCAATTCTAATTTGTTAAAACCATGAGGAAAGGGAGGAACAAGGGGAGGATAGAAGCAGAAGCATGCTAAGGTTTTCTCTTTGAGTTATGTTGAGATAGTGCAGTTTTCATTAATCATTCATATAGTCATCAAATCCTAATTCTCTTTTGTGATAGCAAGGTCTTATTGTAGACAACAATATTCAAGGTTGAATCAAATCATTCAGACACTTGTTTTCAGAGGTGTTGATCTATCTTTGATAGTCTGTGTAGACTTGTTTGTTTGTGAATTAATTTTCATGACTGATAAAGGCTATTGTCCAGAGTCGAGTGGACAACAATATGTGGCAAGGTTGTCTAGATTTTAGAGTTCATTTTTGGTTTTCTGTCAGAGGTCCTTTTGTATGTTCCATTGGGGATGTCTAAGATTGACTTTGTTCCAAGATTTATGTGTGAGATTTTGTAAAGAAAATGACTCTTTGGTGAATTGGAATGAAATAAAGGATTGCTTTATGTCTCATCTGTATTGATTATCATCTTGGTGTCTTTACTTATGTTCTTACATTTATTTCAGCAACTGTTATATTCAAAAAGTTACATAAAAAGTGAATTTCCAACAAGTTTTTGTTGATAAAAGACTAGCCTAAACACTCGTAATTAATACTTGTGAGATAGGATGTTTCTTTTTTGGCTATAAACATAGGGTGATATTCCTGTCTACTTTACTTTAACCAAGTAAAGTATGAAAATGCATGAGTAAGATCATTCATATCTTTTCCTCAACACATCTTAAAGTGTTTCCCCAATAAGTAATGTCTGAACTTTTGCAGTGCGTAGACCATAGCTATCTCTTCTCTTTATGTCGTGTTATAGTTCTATTATGAGTCTGATAGCTTTTGGCTCGCAAATGCTATCGAGTGATCCAAATCCCCCACTCCTGGTTGCGCCAAGATAGCTCCAAGTGCTACAGTTGATGCGACTACATGTACATTAAGTGTCTTCTCCCAATATGGAAAGACTAATATCGACGCAGTGACCATCTTTTCCTTTAGGGTATCCAGACCATGTTGACACTCGTTGTTCCACTAAAATTTTGTATCCTTTTTTAGCAGTTTTTCCATCGGTGAAGTAATCTGTGCATATCCTTCGATAAATTTCCTGTAGTAACCTATGTGTCCCAATGTCGCTCTTAGCTGACAGACTGTTTTTGGTGATGGTAGGTTAAAAATGATTGTGATCTTTGTGGGATCTACGAGTAAACCTTGTTTGCAAACTATATGGCCCAATAGTATCCTGAACGATGTTCCAAATATGAATTTTTTTATATTCAATGATATCTGACATTGTCTGCATCTTTCTAGCATTATCCTTGAGACTTCTACATGGTATTTCAACAAATTGTAGATTGTCCAATCATCCAGGTATACTTCTAGAAATTGGTGGATGAATTCCTTAAATGCAACAATGACTACTCTGGAAACAATTGTTGGTGCATTCTTCAGTCCAAACGGCATGACTGTGTACTGATACAATCCCCATTATGTCGCAAACGTGGTCTTGTATCTGTCTTCTTGTGTTATATTGATCTGATGGTAGCCTGAGAATCCATCAGTGAATGAGTAGGCTTCATGTCCTCCTACATTCTCTAACACTTCATCTGTGAAAGGCGTAGGGAATGGGTCATCTGGGCATGCATCGTTCAACTTCCTCAAGTCGACGCATATCTTGATCCCTCCTTGTTCCTTGTCCTATACTACCATCAAGATTATCCATTTTGATTCTTCGACCAGTTCTATGATGTCGGATTCTAGTATCCTGTTAATCTCAACTTTTACTTTCTACTTATATATGGGGTTTAGTCTATTTGGTCATTGTCTCATCGATCTCACTTCTGTTCTGAGTGGTATATTCATCCCTCCTAGCTCTCTTGCTATACCCTTCATCTCTATAAATGTTGTGGGGAAAAAATTGTTGTATTCCTGCAATAACTCTGTTATGCTTTCCACTGTTTGTTCATCCCAGTAATCTCCAATGCTGGCCATTTTGGGATGCTCGACTGTCCCAATGTTGACTTTCTTTACTTTAATCAACAGGGAAATGACTTCTGATTCTATGGGTGGCTCTTCCACATATCTTTTCCCTTCTTCTTCTTCAATCTAGATATCGTGCGGATCATCTTCATCCCATGCTTCCTCTTGCACATGGTAACATGAAAACATTTCCTTGATTGTCTGTTTATTCCAATGTTTCACTTCTGTGATTAGTTATATTTTTGGTGCTTGGATGAATATCACTCCTCTTATATTTTTAAGAGCATCATCATCCGATTTATATCTTCTTGACCTGCTATTTTGGTCCACGAAACCATGAGTTTTGAGTTCTAAATCTGTTGAAAACAAATTTTCCTATGGAGTCGCCAGTTTGTTGACGATTAAAATTGTCAACGAAGTTTTGCCTGCAACGTGTTGATAAAGCCTATTATTAGAAAAACTAAATAATACTAGTAGGTGGGACCCCCTTGAACTATTGGAGATCAGATCTGTTCATTTTTTTATGTTATGATGATGTGCGACATGGTTTACATGGTTGATGAAGAGCTTGTTATTAATGGTTATGGTTTGAGCTTATGAAGTTTTGATTCCTTATGTTACTACAACCTATGCTATTCATTAATGTCATTGTTGTCTGTTCTTATCACACCTGCATAAAAAACATGTTAGTAAAATTACATGAAGGGAAATTTTGAGAGAGGCAAAATACTAAAACAAATGCAAGGGAAGGGGACCTAGTTCTGCAATATCACATGGGAATAACTTAAAAGAAACGAAAAACAATTGCAAGGAGAAGATTTTAAAGCTATCCTAACTTACTACATGCATGAAAATACTTGATGATTATTGTTAATCCCTAGCTAGCAAGCAAATGGTTATGAAATTGTGATTGAATTACATGTTAAATATGCATATGGTGTGAAATGTGGTGGCACACTTGGCAAGGTGATAGTGCTAATGGTTATGTAATGGTTAATTGGATTATATGGCTGATCCACATATGGTATATTTGGATAGATTGAACGTTGGTGGCTCATTTGACAAGGTGGTGAACGCTAATGGTTGTGTGATTTTGTTTGAGTTATATATTAAGAAATTGGATATATGATATGGAAAGCACATTTGGCAAGTAAACTATGTAGAGTCCAACCCAGAGTTAAATTAATGGCGTTAATTGGAAGTTGGTTGGCATGTACTGATGAGTAAATGAATTATGGGTGGAGGCGACGTGCATTTACTACATGTCATTTTTACCCCTCCTATTATCTGCCACCCTAATCGGGCTATTGTTTGATCTTACTGTTGTGGTTATGATCCGAAATTTTAGCAGAGAAGAACCGCTCGGCCAGTTCTCGTTTTAAGGAAATTATATTACAGGTATGTATTTTTTTGGCCATTCCTGATTATTCTCTGGTTATAAAATGATTACTTTCTCAGGTGTATGGTTTTTTGTTTTCCTAAGTGTTGCAACTGTGTGAAATTTGGGTTCTTGGAATGAAGAGTGGATGGTTCTTCATGTAACATTTTTCAGTTCATCAAGGTTATTAGTCTTCCTGGGTGATGGCTCTTTGTTATCACTGTTGTTTGGTTGGCAGATTTTTTTTTTAGTCTTGGGTGGACAAATATCTTCACACACTGTCACTAAATCCAGTCTCTGACTTTCATGGGTTTAATGATCGGGGGTTTTCTGTGTCACCATGTTTTGTTCACTTTGGCATTGGTTGATCGCCCCACTAGAGGTCATGAAATGAGGTTCATGTTCTTCCTCGGCCCTATATTCACCTCTATGTTGTGATTGTTGACCAAAGAGAACAAGGGTTATACCTTGCATGCATTAAATAACTTTTTCTAGGACAAACTAGAGCCCTACATTTTGGCTATGGCCCCTGACATGGATTTGTGCTCGACCACGAATGAGTCATGGTTCATCCTATATGCTCCGTGGCCTTGGATTTTTTTCCATTACAAAGAGTGGCTCTGCTCTCCCCATGTTGACTAGAGAAGAACCTTGGCCCTCCAATCTGGAAATGGTTCAAGACGATCAGCTTGGCTTGTTGTTTTATGACTCAGTTTTTGTTGGATGGTTGTATAATTGTTGACTATTTTGAGAATAGGCTCGCCCAGTTGGTTGTATGGCAGTCGTGTTGGTTGGTATATTGTCACTAGCTTGTTCATAATAGTGGTAAACCTTACATTACCCGTTTCACTTTCAAAGCACACAGTTACTCTCCTTATGTTGATAGCTCAATATTGTTAATGGAAAGGGCCCCTACCCCGATTCGATTAGATGCGTGGGTATTCGTCATTGCTACAACTTGTTAGGTTTTTTTTTTTTTAAGACAATGACAAATTGTTGGGTAGATACACAATCATCGATAATTGCACTGATGATTATTTGAATGTTTAGCTGGCATTGGTGAAAATTCTTGGTGTTTCTCATGTCGCGTTATGTGTTTAAAAAATGATGATGGTCATGGTAACTAGGGTTTTCTCTTGGGGCTCAACAATTATTGAACCAGATGACTTTGGAAAGTATATCCCTATGATTTTTTGATTGTTTAATCCTAAAATTACACAGCATAGTTGATCACAGTTGGGCTAAATCAAAGTAATATTGTGTTGGGTTGATGACCCAATAATGAATTGAGTTGTTGCCGCAACTGTGTGTTTGGTTTGGTAAAATGGAAATATTGCATCATGTTTTTTGGGTGGCTCTGCAATGTGTATAGTATGGATAGCTTGGGTTTCACAGATTTTTAATCATGTTTATCAATCATTTGTTGTGAAGGGAATGCTGTTGAGGCTTTGTCATGTTGGATAGATGACCCAACTCTTTAAGCCATATTGAAATATCTTTTTTACAGTGGAAAAATTACATTGCCTGGGCAAGTTACCCTATCATAGATTGTGTCTAAACAATGGTTGTTGGTTGTACATTTGAATATCAATTCAGGTTGCAGTTTGATCTTGGTTCTTTGGTTTCCGCCTAATATATATATATATATATATATATATATATATATATATATATATGGGCTCTATTGCAGTAATAGTGAATTCATTATTATTTTGAAAACATGACTTTTGAGTATGGTTTTGGATTGAAGAAACACATGGGTAGTGGTTGTTTTCGATGATTAACAAAGTGGGATGGATATTGTTTAGAAATTGTTATAAGATGAAAATAAGGGAACAAAATCAACAAAATTAAAAATATGTCCTTGCAGTACTAGGTGCGGCAACGTGTGTACTGTCGAACGAATTTTAAAAGGAAAAATGAAAAGAAATTGTACTAGGACTAGACACGGGAAAAAATGACCTGTGAATGGGGCCAACGTTGAATGTTTTTCAAATTGTTTCTATATGCACTGAAATTTGACATGGATAGACTATTTGCATGCCTTAACGATATGGGATGGTTTCTGGACTCAAATTCAACTCACAGTACACCCACTTGTTTCCATCATAAATTCATCATGTAAACCATAAACCCTATATTTCTTTCAAATTAGTGCACAAATTGGTTGACACAATTTTTAAGTTTGCATCAACCTTTCCTCATTTTTCTTTCAGGTTATACATTAATGTATCTGTGTCATAGTTGTGATGAAAAATCCCTCTTTTTTCATTCATTGTTTAATCAACACAATAAAATATGTCCTTGTAGTACTAGATGTGGCAACGTGTTTACTGTCAAACGAATTTTAAAAGGAACAATGAAAAGACAGTGTACTAGGAGTACTAGACATGGGATACAATGACCTATGAATGGGGTCAACTTTGAAATTTTTTCAAATTGTTTCTGTATGCACCAAAATTTGACATCGATAGACTATTCACATGCCTTAACGATATGGGAGGGTTTCTGGACTCAAATTTGACTCACACGCCCACTTGTTTCCATCATCAATTCATCATGAAAACCATAAACCCTATATTTCTTTCAAATTAGTGCACAAAATGGTTGAAACAAGTTTTAAGTATGCATCAACCTTTCCTCATTTTTCTTTTAGGTTCTACATTTTATATTATACATTAATGTATCTGTGTCATAGTTGTGATGAAAAATCCCTCTTTTTCATGCATTGTTTAATCAACACTATAAAAACATGTCCTTACAGTACTAGATGCAGCAACATGTGTATTGTTGAATGAATTTTAAAAGGAACAATGAAAATGTATTGTACTAGGACTAGACATGGGCGACAATGACCTGTGAATGGGTCCAACATTGAAATTTTTTCTAACTGTTTATGTATGCACTAAAATTTGACATGGATATACTATTCACATGTCTTAATGATATGGGAGGGTTTCTGGACTCAAATTTGACTCACACACCCACTTGTTTCCATCATCAATTCATCATGTAAACCATAAACCCTATATTTCTTTCAAATTAGTGCACAAATTGATTGACACAAGTTTTGAGTTTGCATCATCCTTTCCTTATTTTTCTTTCAGGTTCTACATTATATATTATATATTAATGTATATGTGTCATAGTTGTGATGAAAATCCCTCTTTTTTCGTTCATTGTTTAATAAACAAAATAAAAACATGTCCTTGCAGTACTAGATGCGGGAACATGTGTACTTTCAAGTGAAGTTTAAAAGGAACAAAGAAAATACATTGTTCTAGGACTAGACATGGGAAACAATGACCTGCGAATGGGACCAACGTTGAAATTTTTTCAAATTGTTTTGTATGCACTGGAATTTGACATGGATAGACTATTTGCATGCTTAACGATATGGGAGGGTTTCTGGACTCAAATTCAATTCACATTACACCCACTCGTTTCCATCATCAATTCATCATGTAAACCATAAATCCTATATTTCTTTAAAATTAGTGCACAAATTGGTTGACATAAGTTTTAAGTTTGCATCAATCTTTCATCATTTTTCTTTGAGGTTCTACATTGCATATTATACATTAATGTATATGTGTCATAGTTGTGATGAAAAATACCTCTTTTTTTGTTCATTGTTTAATCAACACAATAAAAACATGTCCTTATAGTACTAAATGCGGGAACATGTGTACTGTCGAAGGAATTTTAAAAGGAACAAAGAAAATACATTGTACTAGGACTAGACATGGGAAATAGTGACCTACGAATGGGGCTAGAGTTGAAATGTTTTCAAACTGTTTCTGTATGCATTGAAATTTGAGTACATGGATAGACTATTTGCATGCCTTAACGATATGAGAGGGTTTCTGGACTCAAATTCGACTCACAATACACCCACTTGTTTCCATCATAAATTCATCCTGTAAACCATAAACCCTATATTTCTTTCAAATTAGTGCACAAATTGGTTGACACAAGTTTTAATTTTGCATCACCCTTTCCTCATTTTTCCAGGTTCTACATTATATATTGTACATTAATGTATTTGTGTCATAGTTGTGATGAAAAATCCCTCTTTTTTTGTTCATTGTTTAATCAACACAATAAAATATGTCCTTGCAGTACTAGATGAGGCAATCTGTGTACTATCAAATAAATTTTAAAAGGAACAATGAAAATAAATTGTACTAGGACTAGACATGGGTAACGATGACCTGCGAACGAGGCCAACATTGAAATTTTTTCAAACTATTTCGATATGCACTGAAATTTGACATGGATAGACTATTCACATGCCTTAATTATATGGGAGGGTTTCTGGACTCAAATTGGATTCATGGTACACCCACTTGTTTCCATCATCAATTCATCATGTAAACCACAAACCCTATATTTCTTTCAAATTAGTGCACAAATTGGTTGACACAAGTTTTAAGTTTGCATCAACCTTTCTTCATTTTTCTTTCAGGTTATACATTGTATATTATACATTAATGTATCTTTCTCATTATTGTGATGAAAAATCCCTCTTTTTTCTTTCATTGTTTAATGGGTGACCAATCTTGTAGGCTGGGTTTGGAAGAAGAATGGGGAAATATGGTTATGTGTTGAATTCCATGGCTCAGATCAAGCATCCCTAAAGGATAATCACCCACTTATATATATGGACATGTTACATAGTAGGTTACGGGMTCAATATTGATGTCTATTCTTGATTATTTATTAGGCTATAATCAAGTTTTGGTAGATGAATTAAGGGATTACCTTAAGACACCTTTCACAACCCTGTAGGGGACTTGTGCTTATGTTTGAATGTCATTCRAGTTGATGAATATTGGTGCAACATTTCAAAGGTCCATGGATCATTCCTACCATGATTTGATTGGTAAGACGATGGTTGATTATCAAGATGATCTCACTATATATTCCAAGGTTAGGGAACAACATGTGTTCCATATTAAAGAAYTTTTTTCAAGTGTAGAATGTATGGAATATTTATAAACCCACCAAAATTGTTTTTTTCTATCACATACTTAATTAAACCCCTATGGAATATTTATAAACCCCCCAAAATTATTGTTTTCCATGGAATATTTATAAACCCCTAACTCCTATAACATCTAATACTTAATTAATCTCTAAATTCTATAACCGCTAACCATATAATCACTAACTCTCAGAACCACTATCATCCATAACCCCTAATATAACTCCAATAATGTCTAACTCTTTATAGAACCTACTTCCTAACATTGTAACCTTTAACACCTAACTATTATAACTTAATCACAACTAACCTCTATAAACCCTAATATAACCCATCACTTGTATAACCTTTATACCCTTATAATTCATAACTACTATCCTCTATAACTTAACCTATGTAACCCCTTACCTCCAACATGCATTAGTGTTAATTCTTAACTCATATAACACACTCATAGGCTTGCAAACAACCCATACAATGGACTCATGTGTTGGCTCGAGAACTAGTCATTAATCAAGGCTATTGAGCTCAAGAATATTCAACAATATCTTGAAGCACAACTTGTTTTCCTTCCTTGATCATGGTCAAGATCCTATGATATATACTCAGTGCACAAAACCTCCTAATGGAGTCCATATATTCCAACTCTAATGTTAAAAACCCCTTAGTTGATATGGCTTATGTTATGGTAATTTGCAGGTGTTGTTCATGGTGATTGATCCTAAGAAGTGATTTTTAGGGAATAAGGTCCAAGTTTTTTCCTCCCGACATAACCATGGAATTTGAGATAAAGAAGGTTTAGTTATGGCTTAAAACCCTTCTTTCCCCCTTAACCTGCATGTTAATCCCTCAAGACCCATTCATATTGTACAAAACCTACTCATGGCACCATTATATCATGCTTTGGATTCTAAAGAACACCAACTACAACGCTGAGAACATCCATTCCTAATGGGGGGTTCGACACATTTTTATTTAGGGAATATTTTTTGGTTTAATAATGGTACTTGTATCCCTCAAACGGTCCAAAAATAACCTACAAGGGTCCTATGTGATGGCTCAAGGACTTGTCCAACACTATATCCTGAGAATTTGTGTGAGTTGTAGTTGTTGTTCATAGAAGTTAAGCCTAAGAATGTTCACTTAGGAACAATTCCCTTTTTTCCCTCCCTTGACCTTGGTTAGACCTCGAGACCCATTCTTGGTTCAAATTAAAACTAACTTATTCATGGTGCCAAAATTCCACTTTGAGGTGAGTAATATGTTACATAGGTCATATGTGGTGGTTTGACTACTTGTATATTGTTCTTGAGCTTGAGAAGAAAGGTTTAGGGTTGAAGACTCTTGTTTCCTTTCATCAACTATAGTCATGAACCTAAGACCCATACATGGTGATCAAGAAGACCTCATAATGTAACCCATATTGAACTTGGATGCCAAAGACTCCTTAGAGAGGACTCATGTCATGGTTTTTAGATGTTGTCGATGGTGGTTGAGATCGAGAAGGTTTAGTTACGGCTTTAGGACATTGTTTCCAACTTGCCATGTCTATGCCTCTACACCCATTTTCAATGTACAAAACCTAATCATGATGCCTATATCCCTCTTAAATGCCAATTAAGTTCTATTATGTTGGTTTTAGGACTTGTTAAAGGTTCTTGATGACAACTTGTTCACACATCCATGGTCTTATGTGGTGACTTGAGGACTTGTTCATGGTGCTTGAGTTAGATATGATATGTTTGGGGCTTGAGTTGTTGTTTCCCTCCCTTGACCAGGCAGGTTAAGGGCTTGAGGCTTGTTTCCCTACCACAACCATGGTCAAGGCCTTGAGACCCATATGTATGTAGTATGCAAAACATATAAAAGGTGATGGTATAGGTGTTTTTCATGGAGCTTGAGAAACTTAAATTATGGCTTAAGTCCTTTACTCCCCCCTTAACCATTTTTAGGTGTTAATACCCATTTCTAGGGAACAAAACCTAGTCATGGAACTTGTATCCTACAGATTCGAGGCCTTCAAGGAAGCCTTACAAATGAGTGATGTGTTGGTTAATGCCTCTCTACCCGTCCTTACTGCAAAAAATGGTGTCCTTATCCAAATCTTATGCTAAGAACCCCCTAGAGAGAAATTTTGTTTGTGGTTTTTAGGTGTTGTTCATGATGATTGAGCCTAAGAAGTGTCATTTAGGGCCCTCATATCCCTTGGCATTGGTTAGACCTTAATACTAATTATTGGTTCATGTATGGGTTATTTTCCCATCTCTCCATCTAAGTTTCATAATTTTTGTAGTGATAATTACTAAAATAAACTACCCCTTCATAAAAAAATCAAAGAGTAAATATCTATTCTTAATACAATTTAAAAAACAAATATTAAAATATTTTAATTCAAATAATTATTACTCATTTTTTTATATCTACTCTACTCAATATGTGAATGTAGAAATAATCTTCTCTTTCACCCATACACTTTGAGGCCGAGACAGGGTTTGGTAAGGCGGGGTTTCTTAATTAAGGTGGGATTTCTTTAAGGTAGAAACATAATTCAAATAAATTACCCTTCTTCAAGAAAACAAGCCCATCTGAGACTAAGAAGACTAAGCAAGGAGACTCTGGTACCTATCTCTCTATGACCTATGCTATCCTTGCTTCTATGCATGATGCCTATAGATGTATGATGCTACCATAGCCTTTGCTTAGTCAACTGAAACAATCTACGCCTTTGCTTCTCCTAATTAATCTAATCGAGGGCCATCTTAGATCGATCAGACTAAGAAAGGAGGTGCAAGACTAGTGTCGAGGGAAAGGAGGCGCAATATTGTCGAGGGCCACCCATACACTTTGAGGAGACAGGCTTTGGTAAGGAGATCTTTGTTTAAGGCAAGATTGTCAAGGGAAAGGAGGCGCGAGACTGTCAAGGGACATTTGAGACCAAGGGAAAGGAGGGAAAGATCAGGTCGAGAATGGAGGCACGAGACTGTCGAGGGAAAGGAGGCATGAGACTGTGGGAATAATGGTGAGTATAACCTTTGCACACTCAAAATTTTCATGTATTTGATAATTAAGAAAATGGATCCATGCTTAACCTATATTTTGGGCATACTTTTTCACCACTATTCCATCGCATCCAAGCCCTACTTCACCATTCCCCAAGTCGCAATGTGTTATTTCTTCATCACCCTAAGCCCACATTCTTGCAATCGAGCATGAAATCCCAGCTAAGTTTGATGAGTCTCTAAAATGAAAAATTGAAGGCCACAATATCAAACCAAACTCTGCAATTGAGGGTCATGGAAGGAGATATGTCATGTTCCATTAACATGGAAATTTCTACTTCTCCTATCTGCTCTTTCATGCAGTTTCAAAATCCATTCAGATCTGAAACTTTCCTCTTTCAATTATGGATACTTTAACCAAAAGCATATTATTATATTCCTTTTTAGTTTTGGTCCATTTTCCTTTAGTTGTGAGCAAGTGATAACAAACCCAATCCTCTCATTGTTTTTATGTTCAACCTGGGCTTACCTACTTCATGTACCTTGAATATTTTTGCACATATAATAGTCTCATGGC
>ML823778.1:91748-103753 GCA_009831015.1 Picea engelmannii
ATTTTTTTAGAAGAGTTGTTTAGTAGTGGCTTGGCAAAGAAAGAATATGATATGGATTGATGCCAGGTAAGCATGTCTGGTGAAAATTAGGGTTATAACAGATGCCCCCTAATGTGTGAGGTCAAAAGAGCATCTGATGGCTGAAATACATTATCAATCTTTATCAACTTACCAAACCAGTGAGCCCAGGAACCAGACTTCGGGAGGTGCCATCTGCAAAATAAAAATTGTCTCACCGAGGCAAGCGTACCCATGCTCGAGATGAAATAAAATCATGGCTACCAATCAAATACACTATAGATCCATGTCATATAACTATATAAAGTGTAGCCGTGAGAAATACACAATGGATCTACATCTCAAAATCAAAAAAAGATATACTTGTATGGTATCCATCTTCTAGAAGATGATAAGGCCTGATGGTTGAAGATGAGGTCTTCAGAGCTCAAGCAATAAATTCAAAATGTTCAAAACTTGGGTAGGAGTTTAATATGAGTGCACGAATTCACTACCCAGAGGTCTTCGATGGCTCGTCGGTCATGGACTAGAGAATCTTGATGATCAGACTAAAGGCTTCATTGATTTCGAACAAAGACTTGATTGGATTTTCGGGATGGTTGGGCATGAGGGCAAGAGACAAACTGCAGAGGGGCCGACTCAGGCTTGGTAAAAACTTCCCTTGGACAATAGCACTACAAATGATGAGACTCAGGCAACATGGCATTGACATAAGTTCACGATGCAAGAGGCAACACAAACTCTCCATATGTTTGGAAGAATAACAAAATGAAGGACGACATAGATCTATGTAGCAAGAACAACTTCCTAAGGTCACATTAAATCCTAGAGCTTGAAGAACAAATGGAAGGATGTGATTTTTCCAAGGGTGACTCATTGTGCTGCCAATAAAAAGAAAATACATTTCCATTCCTCTTTTTGGGGTATATATATATATATATATATATTTTTTTTTTTTGTATTTTTCAATAAGTTAGGAAAGCTTGAAAAATAATAAAAGAATGCTACATTACAAAGGAGGAACGAGTGTCGCAAACATACTAGTTCTAGGTGCAAGGACAAGACTGATGTTCAAAGAAAGGACATTTGGAAAAATTCCTCTCGGGGCCAAAGGTGTCAAGACACAAAGGCAAAGTGCTACAAGGCTTGTGTATAAGGCATGCTTCAGATGGTTCAGTTGAGAGCAACATGGAGTTGGTATTAGGCCAAATATGCGGGTATGCAAATGCGATTAATATAACACACAATGGTAATGTCCTTCGATGTAATTTTAACAAGCCCATAGAAGGTAAGCTCGGTTTTTTTTCATATTTAAAGAGTCTGAAAAAACGTAAAAGGAGACTCCACTGGGGTACCTTTTTCGAAGGCATTCTAGTCGATTCAAAAAAAGGGTAAACTAACACCGACTAGACGTCTATTCAAAACCATTTTAATGCGTGTGATAAAGACAATATAACTCAACAATTTTTTCATTTTTAAGGAGTCTGAAAAAAGCTTAACTATGGACTCCATCAAGAATGTTCTTCTGGACCAGTTTAACGAGTGTGAAAGAAGAAGGTCACTTGGCGATCTTTTCAATTTTAGGGAGTCTAAAAAGAGCTTAACTATGGACTTTGTGGGGGTTCCTTTTTCGTAAATTTAGTCGCTCAGGCCCAAAAAAGGGTTAAAATTATACCTGAGAATAATCTTCTAGAGAACCAAGGTTTCTAGAGTATACCTTTGTTCGTACAGTTGACCATCCGGACCAAAAAAGGGGTAAACTACCACCGGATAGACGTGCCTTCAAATTTCATTTTAATGAGCGTGAAGAGCAACAAGATCGCTCGATAATATTTTCATGTTAGAGGGTCTGAAAAGGGATTAAAAGAAGACCCATGGGGGCTATGACTCATGTATGAAACTGGTTCAGGTAGAGCCCGCTGCTAGGCTCAGACCAAGAGTCTCTTCGATAGTCAACTTGGGAAGTCTCCCAAAAGGGAAGAAAACACAAACCACGGTGTAAGTCCTCCCGCAATATAGATATCGTAGTCATGGCTTCAAGGATAGCCTCATCTGAAGGAAATTGAAAATTTGAGAAATCATGCAAACGAGGGTCAACAGTCCCAAAGGGTGAAGTAAACTGACCATACTCCATATTACGATGGAGGTTCTAGCCAGGACTGGTAGAGTCTATCAGAAAATAATCACAAGCATAAGGGCTTGAGGATCTACAACCAACGAGATTAGACTCAGAAGGATACTCAAGCCCACTTGGACCAAGAGGGAGAAGCAAGGGCTCCCATGCCCCCATTGGATAAACCAATGGGTCAATTGTTGATTCCAAGTCTCGAGAAGGAAAACATGATTGCACAGGTTCCTGCTCAGAAGCAATTGAACGTCAAGGATAAGATGCCACATAATTAACCCATGGTGGGGTGGAGTCTACACGAACACTAAGAACATATAAAGGGGCATCCTGAACTAATGCTAAATTAGGATGGTGATTATCATATGATAGCTGGTCAATAGTGACAATGTTTCCATTGTGAGGGAAATGCATCACCTGGAAGAGCGTAGATACCACAAAGTTCATAGCATATACATAATCATGCCCGAGAAGCATATTGAAATCTAACGGGCCTTGCACCACTATAACATCGACACAGACAATATTCCCTCCTAACGAGATAGGAAACTAAGGAAGAATCCCCAAACATTCACTAGAACGTTTGTCAAAAGCCATAGCTCATGTGAAGCATACACAAGCTTGGGAGAACCTAAGACTTTCCAAACCGAGGAGGGTAAAATACTTGTGGAGGCTCCTTCATCCACAATACATCGATAAATGTTTGTTGAATTAAATTCAACCCTTATTTGAAAGGGTGCAAAGGAAGGAAGATGAGGCTCAACAAAGTCATTCCAATCAAAGGAAACCATCCTAGGGTTTGGAGGGGGTGTGCTTGGAATGAGCGGAATGCCCCCTTGTTCTGAAAATCCTAAACTAGAAATGCTAAAAACATAGTCGGTAAACACACCATTCCTCAATAGAAAAGTGGGATCATCCGAAGACTGCATCGACGTGACCACTTTCTCAACCAATGGCTGCATAGGCTAAGAGACTACAAGTTCTAAAGTCACCTCACCCCTCAAAATAGGAGTGGGATCAGTCAATGACTGCATTGACATGACCACTTTCTCAACCAATGGTTGAATAGGTTGAGAGACTAAAAGGTCTAAAGGAACCTCACCCCTCAAAAGCGGAGTGGGATCAACTGATGACTGCATCGACATGACCACTTTCTCAACCAATGTCTCAATAGGCTGAGAGACTACAAGGTCAAAAGAGGAGTGGGATCAGTCGATGACTACAACAACATGACCACTTTCTCAACCAATGGCTGAATAGGTTGAGATACTACAAGGTCTAAAGTCACCTCACCCCTCAAAAGAGGAGTGGGATCAGTCGATGACGGCATCAACATGACCACTTTCTCAACCAATGGCTGAATAGACTATGAGGAAACCTCAGAAGACTCAGAATCATAAGAGCTTGCAGACAGGGACCACAATCTTTGTACCTCTGGAATGTTAGGACACAAATGAGTAAGGTGATCTCCCTTGCAAAGCTTACAAGGGAACTTAGGCTTACGTCATATTCGTCTAGGTTTCTCAACAGAATCAATGCCCGCAACAAGAATAGCAGTGGATGGTTGCATATCTCCAACATGAATTGCAAAGGTTGGTGACGGGTTGATAACATGACTCGCAGAGGCTATAGACCTATTTCCAGTATGACTAGTAGTGGCTGGAATTTTTCCCTCAGCATGACTGGCAGAGGTTGGTTTCACATCTCCAACATGACTCGCAGAGGTTGGTGATTTCTTCTTCCTATTCTTCCTATTTCTACTCTGTTTAGGCTTTCGGTTAATAGTAACTGTACTTTCACCAGGGGCAGGAGAAGGAGGAGGAGAAGACTTTGTTGAAGAAGGAACATCAACATGGTGCCCATGACATAAGGTGCTCAATTGAGAAGCGTCAAGATCATTCAAAACATTTGGAATGGTACCCAACCAAACTGGTAGTCCCACATTCAATCTAGTAATGTACAAAGTGGCCATCAAAGGGACACCAACGTTTCCCAAGAAAGGAAAAGCACAAGAATCCCCTTTCAAAGGGGTTCCTTTGTTGGTATCGTTGGGAAATTTAGCCATGAAGATATTATGCACAGGTTCTCCCCTTGGGGGATCTTTCAAATTCGTAAAAGTCTCACACTAACTCTGAAGAACCAGTGTTATCAAAACAACGCCTAAAAAGAGGCGGCTCCACATTTCTAGGCGAAATACTGAAAAGTCCTCACGACTGGAAGAGTGGGTGGTCTACCACCCTAGGTCAGAGACCCAAATCCATGATTGACTAACTCACTATGGAAAACTAGGGAGCACAGAGCACACACTAAAAGTTCCTAAAGGAAAATCAAGCAAACGACTAACTAGTTGGAAGAACAGTTACACCAACCAACACTAGAGAAACTTACCAGTGCAAGTGAAACTCGAATACAGAAGCACCCTCTAGGTATACTCTGTAAAGCATGGCCCGATGTCTACCCTAGGTATTGCTATATACCCCTGCGGTCACCTATGTAAGTCCCTAAAATAAAGGCAACTAGGTTGCCAACTCATGAAAAATCACCAGGCGGGTACAGTCAATAGTCAAGTGGACCGCAATGAGCAGGGTATCAAGCCCGAAATCTATCAAGGGTATCTAAATAAAGTGTTCTGAAAGACGACTGAGGACCTCGAACGAATTCAAGACCCACAAAGATCTATGGAAAATGCAATCAACAGAATCCCAAGACAAGTCCTCTATATGCATTCCCCACTACGCTTGGTCCTGATTTGGAGGGGTTATCTCCGCTACCTTTTCACACACGAACTTGTGTTTAGCCCCTGTGTTAGAGGGGGGTCCCAGATAATTTCCACGTTACTATACTTCTACACTCCTTAGCACAGACTCGTATATTTTTTTTATAGCCTTGAAGAGTTTCCTCTCCAACCTAAATCAAGGCTCTAGGGTAATCTAGTTGATGGACCCTACAAACATAAAGTCTGGTAAATTTTAATTAGAGTTCTTTTTACTCGCTTAATTTACCAAAAAATGGTACGGTAGTGCAACTAATGTTGTTAAGACTCTTGTGAAAAAAATGATAAAACTTATATGAACACTAGCAAAGAATGATTATATTTCTTATTTTTTTCTTTTTGAAATGCTTTTAAAATTAGAAGAAAACACAACACTATGCTAATTTATTTTTCTCTTTCAAATAACAATGCAAAGAAAATGCCAGGAAAGAAAGATATCTAACAAACTAGGTTATATATATATATATTTTCTTCCAATCAAATCAGAAATAACAAGCTAAAAATAAGTTTTAAAAACTAGGAAACACAAAAAATCTCTTTTATTTTTATTTTTAAACAAGCAAACTGATGTCAAACTAATGCTACACACTATTATAACAGAGCCCATAAATGAATCAAGAAAACCCCTGGGAAGTCCTAGTTCTGACAGGGAAGAGGACGACTGCCTCTTTTTTTTAGAAAAAATTCCTCAATTTAGGCACGCTACTGTCACTTCAGCAACCACCGTATGTACGTGAGATGTCTAAAGGCAGGGCGTGTATGCATGCGTGCAGACCCACTATAGGCTGCGTGCACCTCTACAACTTCTTAAAAAAATGAAAAACAAGCAATCAAGCACTGACAGAGACTACTGGTATTCAGAACCAAAATCTCTTGAAGACTCAGAAACTTACTTTGACAGAAAAAATTAAACAATTCAAGGAAAATCTCATAGAACAAAACCAATCTGAGATGAAACCTAAGCTACAAATTGCAAAAAATAGAGACTAGAATGAGTTCCTGAAAACCCCTGAGAAGGATTACTTCTGATAGGGGAGAGGATGATTGCCTCTCTAAAAGAAATTTTTTGAAATCATACACTCGACTGACACTTCATCATCTAGCGTGTGCACGTGAGTTGTGTGAAGGCAGGGCACGGGTACACACATGCAGGACTTGTGCAGGCAGCGTGTACCTCTATGACTCATGTAAAAGAAAAGGCAGCCAAGCAAAGAAAGCAGGAAGAACTGGTATGGAATACCAGAATCCCTGCTGGCTCAGACTTTTGCAGAAACTCTAAAAACAAGTAATGAAACAATTTTTTTTTTTAAATACCCAAAAAAGACTCCCAGAAAACCCTAGAGATCCCCAGTATGGTCACCAATTCTGTTGTGGGTGGGAATCCCTCCTATGGACTTTGCACTTAGGGTTTTATCATTCATGCAGAAAATACCTAAAGATTCCTACTTTCTACCATCATCCTAGACCTAATCCCCATTATTCTTAAGCAAATACACAGTTTAAAAGATCAAGTGGACATACCTTATTTCTGGCATTTGGTGTCGATCATTTTTCATGCTTGGTCGCTCTTTAACTACAACTCTCCTCCCAAGGCTAACCTGCATTCACAAAAGACAAACAAAGAACTCCACATTCATTTGATCTACAGATTAATGGGTTAGAGATTTAATCAACATTTACACAATAAACAATGAAAACCTTGTATGGTGGGACGGGTGTAATGTACCTCAAAAACTGTCACAAAAAAAAATAAAAAAATTGTTTGTACATTTATCCATGAAAAGTTGTGAGATTTCAAGCAAGAAAGATTTCTATTATAAGGCTTGAGTCTGAAAGTTTATTAGAATCCTTACTGTCGTCGACTGTCCTCACCATTCAACTTAAATTTTCCTAATCGACAATATAAAAGTGTTTACTCTTCACTTCAATGTTTATCTAAGATCCTGTAATTTATAATTACTTTTCTATCTGTTTGTGCCTATAAACACTACCACAGTCTTAACAATACAAGTAACTTTGGAATTTTGTGGCCAATTCCCTACATAAAAATATTACCATATGTTTGCAATACAAACGACTTGTAATACGGTCTGTTACTTCCATACCTCTATCTAGAATGAATATTCTCCAATCAACACACAACAACTCTCGAAAATCGTGAAAAGTGACCAGCATGTCGGGATTTCAGAGTTTGGGATTTTGCGAGTACAATAGCCAACATCAACGCACAACAATTCCTGAAATTGCGAAAAGTGACCAGCATTTCCAGATTCCGGAGTTCAGGATTTCGCGAGTTCAAGTACCCAAAGAACAACATATGCAAACTTCCAAAATGCGAAAAAGGAAAGGTGAGACCCACATTTCAGGGTTTTGGGGTTTGAAACTTCATGAGTTCCAGTGTCTAAATATTAACATAAACAAAATTTCAAAAATGCGAAAAAGGAAAAGTGGGTCTTGCATTTCGGGATTTTGGGGTTCGGAACTTCATGAGTTCCGGTATCCAAACATCAACATGAAAAAACTTCCAAAATGAGAAAGAAAAGAAAGGTGAGACCCGTATTTCGGGATTTCAGGGTTTGGAACTTCGCAAGTTCCTGTATCAAAACATCAACATGAACAAACTTCTAAAATGCGAAAGAAAAGAAAAGGTGAGACCTATATTTTAGGATTTCAGGATTCAGAACTTTACAAGTTTCGGTATCCAAACATCAACATGAACAAACTTCCAAAATGCGAAAGAAAAGAAAAGGTGAGACCTGTATTTTGGGATTTCGGGGTTCAAAACTTCACGAGTTCCATAGCCAAACATCCAACGTACAAAAATTTTTGAGTTGCAAAAAATAAAGGAACTAACATTTTAGGATTTCTGGATTCGAGGTTTTGGGATTTCAAAAGCCAAACAACAACACACAACAACTTTCGAATTCCGAAAGGTGAAAGGGTGTGGGACCAACACTTCAGGATTTTGGGATTCGAGGTTTCGGGGTTTCAAATACCAAACAACTCCTGAATTCCAAAAGGTGAAAGGGTATGGGACCAGGGTTTCAGGGTTTGAAAAAGCAAGGGAACTTCGTATAAATGTAACCAGCAAGTCCTGAATGCCAAAAATCACATTATTTTCATAATTCTAATATTTTTACCTTGTACTGGTATTCTTACTTTCGTCCTATGAAACAGTAGGTGTAGAAGGATTAAATATCCGTTTACTTACCAGAATTCCAAAAAAAAAAATCTAACTTTTGAGTTTTATATGCATATAATTTAAAAAAAGGGGTACAATAGGGTAACAGGTTCTGTAAAAGGTAACTCCTATTATGTTCACTCAGAGCCTCTTTAAACAATGCATTAAACATCAACAGTACTAGATATGTGCATCTATGTAAATACAAGAATAAGAATATCATTCCATCAGAGTTTGGAAATTATAAATGATGATCTGAGGGATCTGAGTTTGGATTCTGGGGTTCCCAAAATTCCTTAACTTTCCAAAATTTGTACATCTAGTATTTTGACTTCAGATTAAACCTAACCCATAGATGGACTGGCTTTCTTAAACTCAACTTCTATAAAAATAAACTTACCTAGCACTTCCATATTTTGGGAGGGACCACTCCAGAATTTAGACCATGATTGTACATTTAATACTACGATAAACGTCATCCATTGAAAGAATTATTTCAAATTTAGAAACAATTAGATGCATAATATCAGTTACACACAAAAACATCCAAGAACAGAGAGGGAAAGGTTTACATTAACGCAATTAGATATAATCACACAACAGATACCTGCCATCAATCAAAACATAGACATTCAAAATAGAGAGGGGTAGATCAACATATCTGAATCCAATCCATGGGAAGACAAAGGGAACAACCACATTCCTCCCAATCGTAGAACATGGTAGCTAAAGTCACTTGCCCGATTCACCACCTAGCCTAACCATGAATCCATGAGGGCAAACTTGGAAACTCCTCCTCAGCAATGTCCTTCAATTCCAGCAGTTGTCCTCTTGCCTCACACTTACTCAAAAATGCTCATAACAACAAGGAAATTATGTTTCAGTAGGCTCCCCTTGCCTCACACTCAAATCCCCAGTGTTCATAACAGGAAGAGAGCTCAGGAATCTTTTTTCCAGCATACTTGGCAGTGTCCTGCCCCCTCACATATGTTATTTATCAATTTTTGCCTGAGTCTTTTTTCCTCCTTTGGGGATTTTCACAGCTCTCTTAATCCCTAATTTTCAGGGGCTACCAGTGGCCAAATCTCTAATTTTCCACTTCTCACAATCATCCTAGAGGCAGTTCCAACATGTTCCCCACTCATGGAGTCATGCTCAGTTGATTTTAACATGGTTGTTCCATTTGTCCTCCTGCAATTAATATAAATATTCTATTGTGATACAAGTGTCATAGTCAAATATTTAATTGAGTCCAAACAAATCTCTGCCCAACAGTCACAATAATCAAATACAATTATTAAATTCAAAATTCAGAATTGCCATAAATGGCAAAAATTTTCCAGATTCGAATTTGCCAGAAATGGAAATAAATTTCCAGCACACAAAAATAAAAATATTTTGTTTTTGGGGGATGTCACAACGGGAAAAGTACTTCTTTACTATTAAATTCACTAAATCAACTTACAATGATGAAGACGATCACTTCTCCACGAATCTAGTCATGGGCTTGTCTTTTACTGTCCTACAACTGCTTTGCTCTATATTTCTCTTTGCACAAGGAAGGCTAAAGGTTGGGACAAGGGGAGTGCTCAATTGGGTATAGTTTCTTTACTATAATTTTCCTCTTTCAAATGGGACCCTTACCCCTTCTTTTATAGGCTAGAAAGGGCTAGGTATTTGGTCGAATGATCGGCCATGCATGGCCAAAAGGTTTAGTTAACTTACCCAAAGTTGTGTGTTCCGTTAGCAACTTTCCTTTTTTTGTGCTTCTGTAGGTCCACGCGGGCTGTATTGGGTCAACTAACGTGGACACTGTAGATACACGTGGATTGTAGTGGGTCAGCTAGCGTGTACCTTTAAAAATGAAGTTTTTTAGAAGAGTTGTTCAGTAGTGGCTTGGAAAAGAAAGAATATGAGATGGCTTGATGCTAGGTAAGCATGTTTGGTGCAAATTAGGGTTATAACACTTAGATATTCTCACCTTGCATATCCTTCAATTTCTCTATGTCGAGTTATGTTTTTTTGGTTCAATATTCAACAATCCCACCCTTTCCAATTTTCTTATGAAGAAACCTATCAAATTTTCAACCTGGCCCAATGGCCCCAACACCTCTAAAACGCCTAGAGAGAAGTTTATGTCACCTCTAACTATCACCAAACCCTTTTGTACAAATGTATATTTGAAGAAATTTTCCTAGAATTATAGCATATTGGATTAGGGGCCATAAATATTCAAGGAAATAATTCCCTTCCGAAGGTCTAGAGAGAAAAGATAGGTCCCCGGTACAAAATTCCCAAGAGTAAGAATAGGAGAGTAATCCTAATTTCCAATTGGTTAAATTCTATATATAGATCTTCTTATAGAATCTATGAAACTAAATTCCTACCCCATTAAAAGCATGGATAAATCTTGAACTACCTTTTCTCCATCTGTCATTACTTCTTGTAAGAATATGATATATGGATTATGAACTTTAGTTAATCTTTTAATAACCAATTTATTTGAGGAATTGACCAACCCTCTATAGTTTAGGGTTAGGAAGATCATCTAGAACCATCTCTTTGGGCCTTTTATCTAGGAGAACTAATATGTATTACTTTTCTTCCAATTTTGAATTTGGTATTTGTTTTCTTTTGATCCAGGGATGGGAATGTTTTTCTCCCTGTCTGAGTCTCTTTGGGGATGTTCATCTATGGAGTTCGATCAAAATATTTATGTCCTTAAATATCTGTATACACCCATATTTTTCTTATGTTTGGGAGGTGACATTCCTTAGGTAGCTTCCCATACTCATGGGGAACCTATCACATTTAAATGATTGCACCCTCTAATTGTGCATCCAAAACTAAAGATATAAAAAAATTATTTAGAACTTTGAATATAGAAAAAATTTCAAAAATTGGAACTAGGATGAGGATGGACAACTCACTGACAACACATGCACATGTGACTGAAGGTACTTCCAAACAGGTATCTGTCAAATATTTCTTCCTCAAGTGAGGGAAGCTTAGGAAAAATAGAGGGAAATGTGATTGCATCTAGTAGATATGATACACAAACAAGGACTAGAGGTGAAAATTTCAGAAGAAAACTTTGTAGACGCATGGAATTTTTTCTTGCTGAAGGAGGATCATGCTCTTATGATGATGAGAGTGTCAGGGTCCTATAATCATAGGTAACTTGATTTTTTAGTTGTTTATTTGGCGTTTCTCCCGTGATGAAGACATTTGGCTTGTTGTGATCGGTTGATTCCATTTCCCCCTCCATCCATTTTTCCTGATCCTTCATCACCCTGTCGCACCCTTCATGCCCTCGCCCTCCATTTTTTCACCCCTCCATCGTTTTTGTCCCTACATGCATAAACAAGCTTAGGATATAAAAAAAAACATTAGGTTAGTAATAAATGGTTAGCGGCATTTTTTAACACTAATTAACATAATAATGTTATTGTTAATTAAATTAGTGTAGTTAGACTAGGTTAGTCTTGTTATTAACTAATTAATTAATAATTAATTAAAAATTAAGTTAGTATAATAATATATTAAAATTAAAAAAATCTTTCTAACTAGGAATAATTAATTAAATTATTAAGCATATATAAAAAAAAAACATATATAAAACTTAAATAAAACAAATTAAAATAATACATATAATAAAAACAAAAAACTATAATATAAAACAATTTAAAATAAATTCAATTTAAATAAAACAAAAAACATTAAATACAAAATATAATAAAAATAAAAAAACAAATTAAAAAAAAAGGAAACAATAAAATAAAAAAACAAATAAAAAAATTAAATTAAATTAAATTAAAAGTTATATCCTAAGTTTACTACCCACCCATATTTCCCCCATATTTTGAACCCCCCCCCCTTACGTCACTCAACCAAAAGGGGGGTCCGAT
>ML823779.1:18606-48021 GCA_009831015.1 Picea engelmannii
TCTTTCTCTCTCTCATTATTTTTAGTCTCACTCTCACTCTCTCTCTCTACCCCCTTCTCTCTTTACCTATTGCATGTAACCCACACTCACTCGCTCCCTGTATTCCCATCCCTATCTCTCTCCACCTTGCTCTATTTTCTTCTATCTAATCCCCTTTCCCTCTCCTCCCCCCCCCTTACTCTCACATTCTCTCTCTATACCCCTCTCTCTATCTCCCTGTACCTCACTCTTTCTCACTCTCTTTGTCTTCCCCTCTCTCCCTCTTGCACTCTCTTTCTTCCTCTCTTTGTAGCCACTCTCCCTACATTGCAAGGAAAGAAATCACCTTGACCTAGACATGTCAATACCTAGACCTTGACCTAGACATATAAATACCTAGACATGGAAAGACCTAGACCATGATCTAGACCTATATGATGACCGTGACGTAGACCATGACATAGACCTATACCATGACCTATACCACGACATAGAGCTAGAGCTATATTTATACCATGACCTAGATCTCCCTAGATCCATCTAATCCTATGCATAAACTATACTCAACCATTAACCCCCTCCACACTCGAGCCCTGAGTGCACTATTCATATACCTCTTGCTAAAGGCCCCACAACCCTTGCACCCACATAACCCACATATTCGTGCTCTAAACATTTCTCTATGCTTGAAAACACTTTCAATCCTAACCCCTTAGTTCCTAGTTTTCCCCATACCCTTATACATATTTATTCATAAATAAGTTTGGTCTATAATAAATTCTATATCAGTTGCACAAAGAGAGTGCACATACTCTTGTGACTTGATTTCCTTGTAGCCATTATTCTTTTATGCCCAGTAGGAACGCATGCACATTCCTAGAATGTGCACATGCTATAGTGCATGCAGATTCATGCTGGAATTTTTTTGATGCCAAGCACACTCCACTACCTCATCTATATCAAGCCTGACAAATATTTCCCAACATATGCACACAAAATTAACATGCACATACATGTTTTTTCATATTTTAGTATTGTTGTTTGATTCATAGACAATTTTGTGCTATTGCAAGACCATTGTGGGAACAATTGGAAGACAAATTTGTCTAGGTGGAATTGGAATTGTTGTTTGTGTCTTCTTGGAATTGGAAGACAATGTTTTCCAATTGGAATTGTTGTCTTCGTCTTCTTGTGTCTTCTTGGAATTGGCAGAAAAATTTGTCCAATTGGAATTGTTAGTTGTGTAATACTAAGACAAATTTATCCAATTGGAATTGGAAGTGTTAGTTGTCTTTTTGTGTAATACCAAAAAAAATTTGTTTTCTTCTTGTCATCTTGGGGTGTTTGGAAGCCATTTTTTCTCTTTAAACATGGGGAATCGAAAGATTCATGAAATAAATTCCTCGAGAAAAAAGAAACCAGTCGAAAAGGTAGAAGAAGAAAGAGAAAAGGAAAATTTATGTATGTCAAAGCATAGTCTTTCAGAAGAGACCAATCCAATTTCTAGTAGAATAGATGCCGATGTTGTTTCTCCTCCATCACCACAAGCAAATAAGGGATGATTTTAAGGATGGAAATTTATTTTAAAATATAGAAACCTTGGAAAATCTTAGTAATCCTTCATATGTCAACTATAAATGTTTGGCGATATTTTTGTAAAAATATTCAAATCTAAGGATTATTTATAGTTTGTATAATTTTTTAACGATTTTTAAGGTAAAATTGTTTTTTCCTATAGAATTTGGGCAAATCATTTTTAGAATAGTGAATCATTTTTTTGGAAAAACCATGGAAATTTAGCCCATGAATGAAATTTATCCCCTAAAATCATTCTTGAAGCAAAGCAAAGGATTTCAGTAGAGACCAATCCATCCAGTATCTCATCAAGACATCTTGTTGTGGATGACTAGATAATGGAGGATTTTCTTGGAGATGATTATAAAATGGATTAAATTAGAGAGGAAACTGGTGTACAACATTGTGGTGAAGAAGTTCCTGTGGTGAAACCTCTTGTTGGATAGTCAAATGTTACAGAAAATAGTCAATCCCATGTCCACTCTCCTCCCATATTTGATTCACCCATGATTAAAGGGGAAAGAACTGCAACATTTTAAACTCCAAAGTAGGGAGGTCAAGATTGCCAGAATAGGGGTTCATCTTCCATACCATGATTGAGCACTGTGCGGTGAACAAATAATAAATGCATTCAGGTCAATGAAAGTGGTCTATAATTACTTGAAGGTAAGTTACCTAACCATACTATTCATTATCATTCTTATAAAATCCTTAAATAATATTTTGAACCAAAATCCGATGTGATCCGGATTTTATGAGAAAAATGAAATGAATACAGATTATTAAAATATTCTTAACACAGAATAATAGAGATAAAGTAAAACTGGTTTTCTATTCAATAAGGAAATACGCTGAAACTGTAAAATGCAGCAGAAAACAAGCTTGCCGGAATGGTGGCGGCTTATCTCTGAGATGAGATGTGACGGCTATGCTCATTCGCAAGAAGATGATTACAATGAGGCTCTCAAGCCCTTTTTACATTAAAAAGGAATTTCAAAAACCCTAGACATCCAAAAACCTAACCCTAGGAGATGAAGCGCCAAAAGTCATGTGGGCCCTGTTTGGGTAAGTTAGTACATAAACTTGTCGGGGTCGTAACTTTTGCATACGATCTTTGTTTTAGGTGCACGATAGCCTGTTGGAAAGGTATTTCTGAGGAGATTCATTTTGGGGGCTCAATCAAATCCTTTAGCTATAATTGAGAATCTTGATCTTGAAAAACCTTCATTTAGGCCCTCAAAATGGCCTCGGAATTTAAAAACTGTTAAAAATAGTAAATTGCCAAAATTGCCAGAAAAATGTTTTGAGTGAGTTGGACAAGGTGGGTGGCCACCGATATACACCTGGATCAATCCTCCCTCCTTATGAAGAAATGGTCTCCATTCTGTTGATTTCCCCCATCAAATGAGGAAATTTCTGTTGAATTTTCCCCCGGGTGAGCCACTTGCCTTGGTACAGGAGCTACCCTACTTTGACGAATCGATAAAACTGGAACCTTTGTTGTCGAGTTCCCTTGATCTGTGTGTCCACAATCGGATCACTGGATTCCCGTTTCATACAATCAGGGTTGATCTCTATTGGTGTCAACTGCTCTGTTATCTCGGAGGTGTCCAATAATGGTGGGAAATATGGCCGAAGGAGAGCCACATTGAAAACTGGGTGTAGGCCAAGGAAAGGGGGAATGTTAAGCTCAAAATAATTGTCACCCACAACCTTGGTGATGGTGTACAACCCATAACGGAGTGGTTGAATCTTCTGATGGGGACCTATAAGGCGTTCTTTCTGCAAGTGCAACCAAACTTTGTCTCCCACCTGAAACTTATGTGACACCCGATGTTGATCATGGTGCTTCTTGTACTTGGCGTTAGACTTCTGTAGAATATCTTGAACCTGTTGGTGGATGTGTTGGATCTGCTCAATGAACTGGTTGGCTTTGTCAGCTTCTGGTGGAGCAGGGGATGAGTCAGTCGAGGTAGTGCAACATCCATGGGGTCCAATGGTTGGAATCCCAACTACACCTGAAAGGGGTTGTGGCCAGTTGAGCTATGCAGGGCTCAGTTGTAGCTATGTTGGACATAGGGAAGACTCTCATCCCATGTACGGGGGTGTTTTGAATTGTACATGCATAAGATATGTACGATCAGTGGATTGATTACCTTAGTTTGGCCATCTGTCTGGGGGTGGAAGGCAGTGGATTTGGTGAGCTTGGTATCCAACAGTGACCAGAGGCTCGACCAAAATGTGTTGAGGAACCGAATGTCATGGGTTGAGATAATGGTTTGTGGGATCCCAAAATGTACCCATACTTGTTCAAATAAGTGCTTGGCAGTGGCTTTTATTGTGATGTTCTTCTTGCAAGGGACTAGAACCACCATTTTGGAAAAGTGATCAACAACCACAAAAACACAGTCATTTCCCCTCTTAGCTGATGGGAGGCCGGACATGTAGTCCATTGAGATGGATTCCCATGACCTATCAGGAGTAGGAAGAGGGGTGTACAGGCCCTATTTTTTAATGTTCAGTTTGACAATAGCACAGGTAGTGCAAGACCTAATATACTTGTTGACATCCTATCGAAGTTTCGGCCAGTAGAAATGTTTCCATAGCACTACAACTGTCTTTTCGATGCCAAAGTGTCCTGCCACCTGACTGTAGTGATATTCCCAAATATGTTTCGCATGCTCACTTGATGGAACATATAGTGGCCCAAACGACACAACAAACCATCTTGAAGATAAAAAATAGTGACCATTGAGTTGGTGCCCAACATTTGGTAGGTGGTGGAGAAGTCAGGATCTGTCTTGTAGAGGTGGGGCCATCCAGACGTCTCATGGCCGAAAGAGTCTAGCACCATGGTGAGTGCCACGACTGGAGGTCAATTGAGGCAATCAACAACTCGGTTGGTACTTCTTGTTTTATACTTGATGTTGAGGTGGACCTATTGTAAGTATGTGGACCACTTCTGATGGTGGTCATTCTGCAATTTTCCTTGGGTCTGCATGAATTGTAGTGTCTTGTGATCAGTGTGGATGATTGTCTCCTTCCCAAGAATATAATGTCTCTACTGGTGTCAATCTTGCACAATGGAGTACATTTATTTGTCGTAATTAGGGTACTTACAGACAACATATGATAGTGTCTCACTATGATATGCCACAGGGTGGCCGTGTTGAGTGAGAATGATTCCCACAACATAGTCTTAAGCATCTATCTCGGTCTCAAAGGGATGTTGCAGGTCTGGTAATGAAAGTACTGGGGATGAGCACAAATGCTTCTTCAATTCATAGAAGGCTTGTTGTTGGGACATGCCCCAAAAAAATGTTTCCTTACCGCCACCCCTAGTTACTTATATGAGGGCCCAAGTGATATGAGAGAATCCCAACATGAACCTGTGATAGAAATTGGCAAGGCCCAAAAAGCTTCGAATTTCAATGAGTGTGGTTGGGGTTGGCCAATCACGAATGACATAGATATTTGTTGGATACAAATGCACACCATGTCGATCAACGATGTAGCCTAAGTAATGGACCCTATCCATGCTGAAGGAGCATTTTTTCAAGTTTGCACATAGTTTGTGTTGCCTCAGGGTGTGCAGAACCTACTGAATATGTTGCAAGTATTCCTTCCAAGTCTTGTTGTAGATGAGGATGTCATCTAGATACACCACTACAAAATTATTGGTGAAATTTCGTAGGATATCATCCATCATCCTCATAAAATTTGTTGGATCATTTGTCAAACCAAAAGGCATGACCAACCATTCAAAAAAACCTTCTTTTGACTTGAAGGTGGTCTTCCATACATCTATCTGTTCTATTGGAACCTGGTGGTAGCCAGACTTTAGATAAATCTTACTAAAGTATTTGGCCCCCATGAGCTGATCAAGGAGGTCATTGATTGAGCAAAGTTTCCAGGTCCCATCTTTCTTCTGCATCAGCATGATTGGGATCTCACAAGGTGACGATATGGGACATATGTGCCCCTTGTGGAGAAGTTCTTGGATCTGCCTCTTGATCTCCTCATTTTGTAATAGAGAGAGACGGTATACTGGCCCATTGGTTAGTGGTGTGCCTGGGGTTAGATCGATGGGATGCTTGACCTGGAAGTGCAGAGATACCCCGGTAGGAGAGGAGAGGATATCTGAGTATTCTTCCACAACCTTATCCAATTGCTTCTTTTGTGTGGACAGATCGGTTGCGGAGGCCCTGGGTGTGGCTGCGATCTTTCACTCACTCTAAGAGAGAATCACAAATAAGACAAATATCTCGGTCTGAGAGATGAACTTCTTGCATTTCTTGGTGGAGATCAAGGACATAGCACTAGGAGGGGCTGCCTCGGGAATCCTGTACAATTTCCTGTTCAAAGTAATAATAACACTATGAGGCCTAGACTCATATACAACATGATGTTTCCATAAATAAGGTTGGCCCAAAATAAAATTACAAACTTTGAGAGGAGAAACATCACACAATACCTCATCTTTGAAGGGCTTGATACCGTACGACAGTCGAAACTATTGGCTAACATAGAGATCAATTCCTTGACAGAGCCATCCAATGGTGTAGGGTTGTGGGTGTGGCATTGTCGGCAGGGACAACTGCTTGACGACCTCTACTGAGATGATATTATTCTAGCTACCGCTATCAATGATGAAGTGCAGTGGGGTGCCTTTTACCCACATTTGTGAATGGAAGAGGCACTCGTCTTCTTCTAGATCACCTGGTTCACCAGGATGGAGATTGGTGGTAGCAACGGTGGAACTGGGTTTCATGTCAATGATCCATCTTCCCCTTTCTAGTTCTGACTCAGAGTTAGAACCTGAATCTGATTTAGAGGCTTTCACTTCGGCCACCAACGACTACTTTGAGCGGTAGTCAACAATGTTATGCCAAGGGCTCTTGTGGAAGTTGCACCACTTCCCAGTGTCTTTCTTTGTCTTTCCGGTGTCCTTCTTTGCTTGCAGCTTGGACTGGTTGTCATGATATTGTCCATATTTTCTATGTCCTTTGTTCTATGGGTTGTGGCCACCCCTTCCTTAATTTTGTTGTGAGGGGTTCCCAAGCCCAAATTGCCGCGTCTTTTTTTTGAGCTTCTGTTCGATTTTGATGACATATCGGTAGGTCGCGCTTAAGGACAAAATGTTCAGAAAATCCATTTTGGTATGGATGTATCTATGAAGAGCATCGTGATACTTGAGCACCATATGTCACTCTGAATATTTGATACCCAAATTGGTGCACAAGGTATGGAAGATATTTGTGAACTCTGGCACTGCTTGGTCTCTTTCTTTCTGTAGTGTGGTCCATTTGGTATACAAGTTGTCATAACTTCCGACGGAGTAGTATTGTTCCTTAATAGAATCCCTGAAGGATTCCTAGGTGGCCACTGTTGTAAATAATGAGGGTTCCTCTGTTTCCTTTTTCTCACAGAAAGTTTCCCACCAATATTTGACATGGGGAATGACTTTGAGGAGTGCAAAAGTAATCTTTTATCTATTCGAAAAGTTATGGACAAAAAAATATCCTTCTAGTAGATTCAACCACTTTTCTACCACATCTGCATCTATCTGACCTTCAAATATAGGAATATAAAAGTTGATTTGTATCTTGAAGGGGGTGGCACCTCCGCTCGAGGAATATGTGTCGCCTGTTGGTAGTCGCCGAAGGATTTGCGCGAAACTATCCATCATCTCGTTCCTTTGTTGTGTGAGGGATTCCTTAAGAAACATTTTGAAATGATCTCATGTCCTGTCATATTTATTTTCTCTTGCCATGAGAGGTCTCTTGGGTGTGTGAGATATTTTATCCTCAAGAGAAAAAATCTTGAGACCCAATTCTTTGTATCCTGACCTCGTTGGGGACATGCATTAAGACGACAAGGAGCAGACCTCTCTGATACCACTGATCCGTATTTTATGAGCAGAATGAAATGAATACATATTATTAAAATATTCTTAAAACAGAATAAAAGAGATACAGTAAAACTGTTTTTTTATTGAATAAGTAAATAAGTTGAAACTATAAAATGCAGAGAAAAACAAGCTTGTTGGAATGGTGGTGGCTTATCTCTGAGAAGAGATGTGATGGTTGCACTCATTTGCAAGAAGATGATTACAATGAGGCTATAAAGGCCTTTTTACAATAAACAGGAATTTCAAAAACCCTAGACATCCAAAAACCTAACCCTGGGAGATGAAGCGCCAAAAGTCATCTGGGCCCCGTTTGGGTAAGTTAGTACATCAACTTCCCGGGGTCGTAACTTTTGCATACGATATTCGTTTTAGGTGCACAATATCCTGTTGGAAAGGTATCATCGAGGAGATTCATTTTGGGGACTTAATCAGAGCCTTTGGTTTTCATTGAGAAGATCGATCCCGAAAAACCTTCATTTAGGCCCTCAAAATGGCCCCGGAAGTTAAAAACTGCTAAAAATAGTAAATAACCAAAATTTCCAGAAAACTGTTTTGAGCGAGTTGGACAAGGTGGGTGGCCATTGATATCCACTTGGATCATGATGCTACTAAATCTCAAATATTTTTGGCTTTGTTAAAATCTAGAAGTTTGACTGCTGTTAGGAGAATTTTAGGCATTAAAACAGTCAAAAGTTTAGAAAAAGGTCATCATATTGTTAGAAACCTTGTAGATGTTTTTCAAATATTTGGTAATAAATCTCGTTCTAAAGACCACAATGCAGCCCGACATGTTTTGACCCAATCAATTGTTAGCAATATCACAAGAAAACATTATTTTCTACAAAAAAACCTCACACCTCATAAAATGCAATGTTAAAACCCTTAGAAAGTATTCTCATAGACAGGATAGCCTCGACACAAGTGTCCCAATAGATTTTTGGGCCTTAAATGGTAGGATACCTCATTCTTAAATGAAGTTAATTGGAGCAATTAAGGGACTAAGAATAACTTTGGCATGAGAACACTAGGCCTTCTTCCAACCAAAAAGACGTACTCAAATTGAGAAGGGGATCTAGAGACCTTGAACCCCATATTAAACACTTTCTTAACATTACATAGACAAAATTGTATGAGAGATTCAGGAAAGTACATATTGCCCTTAACTTGGGCCAAAGATCTTTCCATAAATGCAAGCCTTGGTATGTTTGAATAATACAATTTGTAACATATGTTATTGTAGATATCACATTGAGTTGGTTATTATTATGACACACACACGCACACACACACACACACACACATAGATATATATATATATATATATATATATATTCATGTTTTGCATAACACCCTTTTGCAAGAATGCTAAGTTATATTGTCGTTGTCATCATCTAGAGATTTTATTCACAACATCTTGTGTATAATAATAGATGGTTGTACATTTGATCAAAAATATTGCTTAGATGGGACATGCCCCAAGTGCAGTGGAATGACATTACTGAGAAAGTGCATCCATGTAAGCGATGATTATGATTTGGGGAGGAAGGAGGTTACCTTGTAAATATTTAAATATGTCGCATATGATATTGATGGAGGAAAAGAAAGAAAAAATGTACAATTGGTGACTTCATGAAGGACTTTGTCGAAAAGACACGACATTATGTTCAACATGTCCATGTGGCTCGGTGGCAGGAAGAGCATTTTAGAATATGCATAGATACATTTCCCATTGGTATTGTGTTATCAATGATTGATTTTGCAGAGAACTACACCCTTCAACCACAAAATTAGATTCAAATCCAATATTATCACTTAGAGCAGGTCATCATAATGGTCCATATCACATACATGCATGGGTTGGATAGTACAAAGAAAACAAATTTATATTGAAGGACTGTCACTTCTACATAAGAGATGACTAGTGCCATGACTTATCCTATGTACAACATTTCTTTCAGTTGTTTTACAATCACCTTAAGGATAATAACATACATATGGTTCAACATTGGATTTGGTCTTATGGTTGTGCAAGCAGTTAAAAAATTCTTGTGTATTTCAATGGTTGTATATGTTGCATGAAAAACTCAAGGTACAACACATTTGGAACTATCTTGAGTCTAGGCACGAGAAAGGGGAGCATGATGGAGTAGGTTCATACATAAAAAACACATTACGCGGGAAAGAATATTTGACACAAGATGAAATAACATGGAATAAATGTGGTTATGTATTTCAAGATTATAAACCAGGTCAAGTCATATACCACTTTACGAACTTGGTTGTTGGTACAAACCTCCAACTACAAACAATTCCAAGTAAGAACTCATCAAAGACACACTACTTCTTGCATTAATATGAGAAAGAGAAGTTAATGGATACCATGATTATTAGAACTGATATTGATGTTTTACTTGAAATACCATAGGTATGTAAAAGGAAAAATTGAACAAATATTTCAGATCTATGAATTATTGAAATTTTGGCTTCATTTTATGGTTGTTATGGTATTCTTGACTTGCTTCATAGAAATGCCATGCCTTGACATGCCATGTCATTCCATGCCTTGCCTTTCCATGCCATGCCATGCCTTTCCTTTTCCTTTTCATTGTTAATTTTAATGTTGTTATTAGGTTATCTTCAATTTACTAGATCATTCAATGCATTTCCAAAACAACAACATAAAGAGGATCACTGAAATAAACACAATCACAAGGTACACAACATTTTATCCTAGGAAACCCTCATGGGTGAGAAAACCCAACAAAAACTTCCTCAATAATAGATTACCAATACAATTCCAAGACTAAGACCAAACCACCAAGAATAAACTAGGACTGACCATGCGCCTCTCTTCTCCTTCTTGCAACTACAACTTCCTTTAAAAGATGTGCACTAGAAGTGTGAGTGAGTGAGTGAACAAGTGAGGTGCCATCCTCACTTATATATACTATATGAGGAGGTGCTAGGGTTATGTCTCTTCACTTAGTAGGGACGACTTCTTCCAAGAGTGGTTAAAACCACTTTATAAACCCTAGGGGCCGACTTTAGAAATATCACCATATAAATATGGTTTGTCCAATCCACAAAAGGGTATTTTTTATTATACAAGACCCGACATGATCAATCCACAAAAGGGGATTTTATTTATAAAACAATAACTGAAATATACTTAGAATATTCTTTGAAGTTACAATATTTCAACACTCCCCCTTAACAAGAAGGGTATTCTACTGACATAACCTAGTACAACATCATCAGGAGAGAGAGAGGGTAAAAATATCATCAACATCTGGAACACTGACTGGCACATCGATAAGTCATATAAATTTTTTTCTCATCATAAATATCATCATCATTCACGGAATGAAAATGGAGTAGCATCATCATCATCATCATCATCATCATCATCTACATGAAGATGAAACATCAACATCAATTAGCATAACGCTAAACAAACAATATCACTAGCACAAGGCTGGTACACCATCATCAACAACACGAGGCTTGTACAACATCATCAACAACACGAGGTTGAATCAAAAACATCATTAGCACATGGATGAAACAACAACATCATCAACACAATGCTGAGACAACATCATCATCATCATATGGAAACATAATGAGGCAGGTGCAAGAACAACATTTTGTGGTACTCTGACAGATCATCCTTATTGGACCTTCGGGATCTACCCAGGAATAATAAGATTCCCTAGGATATAAAATATTAATGGAGCTACCACTACTGACCACAACTGGCATATACATTCACATGTACTCTGATAGACCGTCCTTACCAGACCTTTTGGATCTGTCTAGGGATGATCAATCCCCTAGGATAGAAAATCCTAACAGAGCTACCCGTTGTTGGTCAGGATACCATAGTATCATCAACATCACTCCCCCTTTCGAAGGAGGTCCTTTCAGACAACACCAAGCTTGTCTTTGAAGTATTCAAACTTCACATGAGACAGAGGCTTCATCAACACATCTACAACCTGCTCATTTTTCCCAACATATTGGAGTTTTACAACTCCCCTCTGCACCATATCATAAATGTAGTGATACCAGATATCTATGTGCTTCGACTTATCATGGAACACTAGGTTCTCAGACATCTTTATAAAACTTTGGTTATCACATGGAATCATGGTGGCTTCCATCTCTAGATCAAACAGACCTGCCAAAAAATTCTGAAGCCATATGGCTTCACAATTGGCGGAACATGCTGCAATGTATTCTGCTTTTGTCGTGCTGAGAGAAATACTAGATTTCTTCCTACTTTGACATGAATTCATGGCTAACCCCATTCTGAAACAACATATTGAAGTTCTCTTTCTATCAAAATCACTTCCAACCCAATCTGAATCAGTATAACCATACAGTCTAAAGTCATGATCTCCAGTATAACATAGACCATAATCCAACACACCCTTAAGGTATCTCATCACATGCTTTGCAGCTACAAGGTGAACACGTCTGAGCTCCACCAAATACCAAATCAAGGTGTTCACAAAAAGGAATATATATGGCCTGGTATTCATTAGATACATCAATGAACCAATAATATGTCTATATAGAGTAACATCAACCAACTCTGATGAAGTATCAACCAAGAGATTCAAATTTGTTTCCATGGGTGTGTTCATGGATTCACATTTCAACATGTCAAATCTCTTCAATATTTCAGCTGCATACTTCCGTTGGTTAAGGAATATCTTCTCTAGGATTTTCCAAAATTCAAGACCTAAGAAATAATGCATCATGCCTAGGTCTTTCATCTCAAACTCTGTAGTGAGCTTCTTCTTACAATCTGTGATGAGATTTTCTTCTGCTGTTAAAAATAAATCATCTACATATAGTAGTAATATAACTAGCTCATCATTCATAACCTTGAAGTAAAGTTAGAATCAACTTTACTCTTAGTAAATCCCAAGCTTGTCAAGAAACTATCAATTTTTCCATACAAATCTTTAGGAGCTTGCTTCAACCTGTACAGAGCTTTCTTCAACCCGCAAACACGAGTCTTTCTATCTTCAAATTAAAACCATTGTGGTTGTTCTATATACACTTATTCTTTAATAACACCATTTAAGAAGGTTGTTTTCACATTTATCTGGTCTAACTTCCAATTCATTTTGGCTGAAAGATCTATGATGGTTCTGATAGAAGTGTACCTGGCTATAGGAGAAAATGTTTCTTCATAGTCAATACCTTCCTTCTGAGAAAATCCACGAGCCAAAAATCTTTCTTTATGTTTTTCAATACTTTTGTCTGCTGCGTGTTTTATCTTGTAATATATCCACTTGGAAGACACCACATCTTTGTTCTTTGGTATGGGAACTACTTCCCATACATCATTCTTTATAGTGGACTAGTATTCTTCTTTCATGGAATCCACCCATTATTTCTTCTGAATGGATTCTTCAAACCAAGTAGGTTCCTTTTCTATGAGATCACGCATCAAGGCCATATAACTAGAGAATGTCTTAGGTTTCTTGCTTTGTCTCATGGTTCCTTATGGGGCACCATACTTCTCTCCATATTGAATAAGTTCCATTGCTTAGGATGGCTTTCTCTTGTGAGAGATTGTCATCTGGGGAGGTTCTTGAGATTATATCATATCATGATCTTTTGGAATCTCATCATCAGGGGTAACTCTAACTTCCTTCATTGGTTATACAACTCTGGGAGATACAATTTCTTCTTCATATAGTTGTTCAAGTTGGAATTTCCTTGATCTTTTGAGTGTTGCATCTTCATTAAAGGTTACATCTTTGTTGATCTCAATATGATGGTAACTTGGTATGTAAATTCTGAAGGCCTCAGAGACCTCACAATATCCAACAAATATTCCCTTCTTTCCTGAAGGATCCAACTTAGTTCTACTTTCTTTCAAAATGTGTACACACACTAGACAACAAAATATTTTAAGATGGCTTACTTCTGGCTTCTTTCTGGTGAACATTTCTTTGGCGGTTTTGAATCCAAGTGCACTATGGGATAATCTGTTTTGGACATACACTATTGTTCTTGTTGCTTCAGCCCATAAGTGTGTTGGAAGATCTTGATCGTGAATCATAGTCTTCACTGATTCCATAATTGTTTTATTCTTTCTTTCCGCTACACAATTTTTTTAAGGATTATAGGGAGTGGTGAGCTCCCTCTTTATCCTGACATCTTTGCAAAAAAATTGAAATTCATTTGATATGTACTCTCCTCCATTATATAACCTGAGTATCTTGATTTTTCTTTCAGATAGGTTTTCTACCAAGGATTTGAATTCCTTGAACTTTTCGAGTACTTAATCTTTTGATTTTAAGAAATAAACCCAAGTCTTACAAGATTAATCATCAATAAATGACACACAATACACATACCCTCTTAGAGGAGTTGATGGCATTGGACCACATACATCTAAGTGGATGAGCTCTAAGACTCCTTCTACTTTATTGTCGCTCTTTGGGAAAGGATTCTTTATGTTCTTTCCTTGTGCACATCCCTTGCATACACCTTCATGATCAAACTTAAACTTTGGTAAACCTGTAACTACCTTTCTTACATATGGTAAGGCTTTGTATTTTATGTGAGTTATTCTTCTATGCCAAATTTTACAAGGAATATCAGTGGAGTGAGTCAAGGCTGCATCTAAGTGACATTTTAACTTATACAAACCACCTTCTTTTGTTCTAATAACAATTGCATCTTCTATGTTTTTACCTTTAGGCCACATAAGAACTTCACCATCTATGAATGCAACCATGAAACCTTTCTTATCTAGAGATAAGATAGAAATTAATTTCTTTGCCAAACCTGGTACATAAAGTACATCCTTCATTTTCATTGGAGTCCCTGAATCCAGTTTGTAGGTGGATTCTCCCATTCCTTTGATAGGGTATTGATAATCATCTCCAAGTGAAAATTTTGGGGGGAAGTCATTTTCTGTAAGACTAGAGAGAATGTGTTTTTGAACTGTAATTTTCTTAGAGGCACCACTGTCTATGAGCCAAGTATCCTCTCCGGGTGTCACAGATCCTGAGAGGGTGGAAAACTAAACATAATCTTCAATTTCTTCTTTGGTCACTTTCTTGGGTGGCTCATCATCTTCAGCTGCATGGGCATGATGTATTTTGTTATTTCTCTTATTGTATTCTTCCCTTTTGGCAGGACAATTCTTAGAAATGTGTCCCATCTTATCACAATGATAACATTGATAAGAGGATAAATATTTTTTCCTTTCTTTGACCCTTATGATATTTATGGAATCTCTTTGGATGGTAATATTCTTTATGGAAGTGGGTGAATCTCTTTGGGGAGTGAGATTCTTTATGAAGGTGGATCTCCTTTTGGAAATGAGACCTTTTACTTCCTCCTTTAGCATAAGCATCTAGGGATTGATATTCATCCCTTAATAGTACGGCTTCTCAGTTGGCTACTCTTGCTTCTTCTTGAGCACATTCTTCCCATAGACTGTCAAATTGGAGTTTCTCTTTTCTTTCACATATAGATTGGATAAAGGAATCCCAAGGTGTTGTGAGACCATTAAGAGTTGTCATGATGAGTTCATGTTCATCCAAGTTGTCTCCAATTGCTTCTACTTGTTCCATGAATTGAGAAACCCTAGAGAAATAGTCTTGAACTGTTTCTCCTTTATGTATCTTTGTATTCTTGAGTTGGGTTCTCAAGTTCATATTTCATTTGATGATATTTTCTTCATACATTATGGTTAGGGAATCAAACATCTCTTTTGGATTATTATTAGAATACACTTGATGGATCAAGTGGTTTTTAATGGAATATGTAATTATTCTTTTGTCCCTAATCATATCCTTCCTGTACTTCTCTTCTTGAGGTTCTGGTACAATTTATTTTATGAATTTTGCAAGGTCATTCTCTTCAAGAATGATTCCAATTCTGTCCTTCTAGGAATTGAAGTTTTCCACACCTTATAACTTGTCAAAAAGCTTGGTGCTTGCATACATCTTGACTTGTAGCTAGAAAAATGACCATAAAATGAAAGTGCTTAGAAAATGAATATGCAATTACTAGGAGATACGTTGGGCTAAGGTGAGTTAGCTAGAGCTAACTGTTTACAAAAATTCCAAGTTTTACCCTTTGAAGCTTGACCTGCACAAATCTGGATGGGTACTTCTGGTACTGGTTCTGGTTTTTTGGTTTCCTGGTACTAGTCAAAACTAGGGCTTGAATTTTTGGAGAATCTGGCCACTATAAAGGTGCACTCAATATGAAAAAAGATGTGCTAGTCTAGGGCACACTTCCTTAGATGGTTTTTGGTAAACAATTCCTCTCCAATAAAAATCCTTAATTTCCTTGTACGACAACAATGACATTTTTAGATACCTAGTGAAAGGTGATCTATTTAGTCAAGCTTTGATACCATATTAATTTTAATGTTGTTATGAGGTTATCTTCAATTTACTAGAGAATTCAATGCACTTCCAAAATAACATCATAAAGAGGATCACTGAAAGAAACACAATCATAAGGTACACAACATTTTATCCTAGGAAACCCTCATGGGGGAGAAAACCCAACAAAAACTTCCTCAATAATAGATTTCCAATACAATTCAAAGACTAATACCAAACCACAAAGAATAAACTAGGACTGACCATGCACCTCTCTTCTCCTTCGTGCAATTGCATCTTCCTTCAAAAGATGTGCACTAGAAGTGTAAGTGAGTGAGTGAATAAGTGAGGCTCCATCCTCACTTACATATACTAGATGAGGAGGTGATAGGGTTATGTCTCTTTACTTAGTAGGGCTGAATTATTCCAAGAGTGGTTAAAACCACTTTATAAACCCTAGGGGTCGTCTTTAAAAATACCACCATAAAAATATGGTTTGACCAATCCACAAAAGGGGATTTGGTCCTATAAAACACCCAACATGATCAATCCACAAAAAGGGGATTTGATCTATAAGATAATAAATCAAATATAATTATAATATTCTTTGAAGTTACAATATTTCAACAGTCGTACCTTTCCTTCCCATGCCATGACTTGCCTTGCCTTCACTTTCCTTACCATGCCTTGCCTTCACTTGTCTTTCCATGTCATGCCATGCAATTCCTTGCCTTACATTTCCATGCCTTTCTTTTCCTTTCCTTGCCTTCACATGACATGTCATGTGATTCCATGCCTTTCCATGTTATTCCTTTCCATTCCATGCCATGCCATGCCATGTCATTCCTTTCCTTACCTTGTCTTGCCTTTCCTTTCCATGCCATGCCATGCCCTGCCTTCACTTTCCTTACCTTGCCTTCACTTTATTTACCTTGCCATTCCTTACCTTTCCTTTCCTTTCCTTTCCATGCCATGCCTTGTCTTGCTGTGCATTTCATTTCCTTGTGTTTCCTTTCCATCCCTTTTCTTCACTTTCCTTAACTTTCCTCCACTTACCTTTCCATGCCATGGCATGTCATGCCTTGCCTTGCCTTAACTTACCTTTCCATGCCATGAATTCACCTGAATTACCTTTCTTCTCCTTCCCTTGCATTCACTTGCCTTGCCTTTCCATGCATTTCCTTCACTTGACTTACCTTTCCTTGCCATGTCATGCCTTGCCTTTCCTTCACTTTCCATGTCATGCTATGCCATGCATTTATTTTCCATGCCATGTCCCGCCTTTCCATGTCATGCCATGCCTTGTCTTTCCTTGTCTTTCCATGCCATGCCTTGCCTTTCCATGCCTTTCCATGTCATGCCATTCCTTTCCATGCCATGCCATGCAATGCCTTTCCTTTCCATGCCTTTACTTGACTTTCCATGCCATTCCTTTCCTTTCCATGCCATTCCTTGCCTTTATTTCACATCCCATGCCATGCCATTCCATGCCTTGCCTTTCCTTTCCTTTCCTTACCTTTCCATGCCTTTCCATGCCATTCCATGCCTTACCTTTCCTTGTCATTCCATGTCATTACTTTCCTTGTCTTTCCATGCCATGGCTTGCCTTGCCTTGCCTTACCTTGCCATGCCTTTCCTTCACTTTCCATGCCTTGCCTTGCCTTTTCTTGCCTTTTTCTTGTTTTTCCTTGCCTTTCCATGCCTTTCCTTTCCTTCACTTTCCATGTCTTACCTTGTCATGCCTTGCCTTGCCTTACCATGCCACACCTTTCCTTTCCTTGCCAAGCCATGCCTTGCCTTTCCTTTCCAAGACATGCCACACCTTCCCTTGCCATGCACAACCTAACAAGGTGTTAAATTGAAAAACATATGTAATAAGCACTGAGAAAAACCATAGTGCTGGAGAGCCTCCAAAAAATGGTTTTCCTAGCAACAAAATAGCATCGGATGGGCCCCACTAGCTAAAACTGGGTGCCCCGGATCCAATGAAACCGACAGTTTGTCCATCGGAGTCCCAATTTGAGTTTTATCATGAATTGAAACTGAGTCACCTCCTCAATCCATTTAGGGACATATCGACACTTTGGTCCAGGGGCATAAAATCCAAATAGAGAAGAATAATGGAGTTCCATAAGCTCCCGAACATCTATTTTTCCAAGGCCCACATGACTACACTACCCACAATTTCCCAGCACAGTGTTCTTCAAAATTGACCTCTCGTTCAAAAATTACACTATGCCTCATTGAGAAAAACCATAGTGTTGGAGATCCTCCAACAAACGGTTTTCTAGTCAACAGAATGACAACGAATGGGCCCCACTAGTGGAAACTCGGTGCCCTAGATCCAATGCAACTACCGATTCATCCATCCAACTCCATTTTATGAGGAAAATCACTCTATGGCATGGGGTAAACCACAACAAATGGAATGACTGTAGAAATCGACTATAATCCCAAGTATGCTATATAAATGTAAATGCTAACAAGACAAGATAAATAACCTACCTCGTTCAGAAATTCGATGAAGACCACCGTTGAGCAGTCAACTCAAAGATTTATACCTGCAACTTGTCCTCAACTGTTGGACATATTTTCATTGATATGTTGTCATTGATGTCAATAGTTGATGTCATTGTGATGTGATGATAAGTTGTTATGATGAATTTTCATTGTTGAGTTATCATTGATGAAATTGTTATTGATGTCAACAATATAACAGTTAACAGAGAATGAAAATGTCAAACAATATACAAAGAATGAAAATGTCAGACAATATGAAAAGATCAAAGCTCAGAAAGAAAAGAGCATTGCAGAAACACGATCATATCAAGTCGTGACCATTGGATACGCAAGCACCAGATCAAGGGCAGGGATTGATTGCAGAGCGCGAAGGGAGAATTAAACAACATGTTAATTCCAATCATGCAATTAGTCTAGACCGTCAGATTACAAGAGAAGGACCATTGGAGGACTGGTCAACGATAATATCAAGTCATGAGCGTTGGATATGAAGGATCCAGATCAAGGGCAAGGATTGGTTATGGAGCGCGAAGGGAGAATTAAAAAATGTGTTAATTCCAATCTCGTAATTAGTCTAGACCGTCAATCATCACCCACCAATAGAACTACGGTTGGCATCAGTTCCACTACCAAACAAGCATTTTCCATTGTGAAACTCGACAATAATTTTAAACATCATGCTAGTGAGGTCCCCACAATCATCCCTAATCGTTGATGTGCTCTGAGAGCATTCTCGACCTTTGGATCAAGTTAAGTGCAAGGACAGAGTAAGTCATGGACCATAGATCATGGAAGTGACATACGCATGGTCATCCTGGCATTGACCACTTTGGGTAAAATTGACCAAAGGAAATGTGCATGAAGGAATTTTAGCCAAAGCCGAAGTTTCGAAGTAAACGTGAGCCATATGATCGTAGGTAACCTTTTGGGAAAAATAAGAGACATTAGATTTAAACTAAGGAAAATAAGCATCGCAGAAATATTGAGTCGTCGATCTAAGATCATGATCAACGAACAACATTCATTTCGGGCTAAATGTTGTGAGGAGGTTACATTTCGGGTAAAACACGAAGTAAGAAAGGACAAAGTCCCGAAGTGGACATGATTCATTTGATCTGAGGAACACTTCGGATAATATACCGACCATTGGATCAAGTAACGTGGAAGGATAGCATAAGAAAAGACTAATATCGAAGCCTGGAATTCTCGAAGTAAATGAGGACCATCGGATTTGGACAATACATGATGATCGTTGGATCAGAATAGTGGTCAACTTCAGCGCTGACCACTTCAGAAGAAAAGAGTTGAGAACAAGTAAGATTACCCAAAGGTTGAAGTCCCGAAGTGGACATGAGTTGTCCGATCTGAGGAACACTTCGAGAAGTATCCCGACCGTTGGATCAAGGAAAGTAGAAGGATAGGATCAACAAGGAAAAATGCCTAAGATCCCAAATACCCGAATTCCCTATATTCGTTGGATTGGGTTAATACATTTCGGTAGTTAAGACAACCGTTAGATCCGGGAGAAGAACATGTGCCACATGAGGAGATATACGTCAACAAGGACACATGGTGTAATCAGATGAAGACAAGTGTCAAAGTGTAGTTGGAATTTCAGGTATGCATGAGTCACGAATCTAAGTGACATGTGGAAACCACTCAGTCACTACCAAGTCAATAAGTGATGTCAACAAGTTACGTCACTCTGAGAGTTTGTACTTCAAGAGTTTCACCACCAACAAACACCCGAAGTGTTGAAGGCCGAAGTTAACACTAATTGTTGATCTAATTCGGGAGTGTTATCGACCGTTGACCAAGTACAGTGGACAGATATAATAAGCGTAAACCATGAAGTGACTCTAACCATTGATCTACTTCGGAGAGCATTCTCAACCATTGAATATTATGGAAATGTGTCTTTTATTTGGGAGATTTGTAAAGAGGTTGGAATTCATGAAGGATGAAGTCCCGAAGTAACGACATTCGTCCATCTCATCGTGCGATTAAAACGTAACCGTAGATATGGACAAGTGATCAAGCACTTATTTATCCTAGAGCCTGGTCACCACCTACGATTGTATGGAATAGATAAATAAGGGTAAGAGAAGAGGCAACGCTTAAATCAATGAGCCCATGGTTTTGTGCATATGGTCATATGTAAATGGTTTGAAGGAAGCACCTCATACAGATTTAATTTGACAAAGAGTTGACACTAGAACAATACAAAGAATTGATAAAAGATCAAATATGATTTGTTGGTGAGATGAGAACACATTATAAGCATGAGTACGATATAATGAGTTGATCCATGTCCATGATCAACTCATGAAGATAAATAAACCTACACACAGTCATGATTAAAAGAGAGTTAATTCATGAGAATTATGAATAAAGGATAAAAGGGAAAATGATATTATTTAAAGATCAATATTATCATTTAAATGGAAAGGTACAATGGTTCAAATATCAAAAGACACAATGATTCAAATTCACACCAGTTGGAAGACTATATAAACAAGAAGGAATGGTGAGAAGAAAGTGTAGTTAAATTTGTTCAAGTATATATATTTTTATATAATGGATTGAATGAAGGTTCATCCTATAAGTTTGGTGCATGTTTACAAGTTGGTTCTTGTATGAGGATTGGATTCCTCACATCTCAATTGGATCTGAGATCAACAAGCTGGGACTTGTTATGAGGGTTGGATTCCTCATTTCTCAGTTGGATATGAGAACTACAAGCTGGGTATTATAAGAGAGAGTTGGGTCTCTCATAATTGTTTGTAGATGATATTCAAAGATTGATCTTATGTATTCATTCAAGTTAAATAACACTACTACATATGGGATGATTATTCCACGAAATTTTTTCACGTTTCCATTATTTTCATTTTTTTTTTAAATTGGGCAGGATTTTCGTCGCTATTGCCACAAAATTTTGTTGCTATAGCGACGATTATTACCCACCTCAAAAAACATCTTCTAACACACGTGGCTTGCAACGGCTAGTTGACTTTTTGCGGGTCAACTCAAGCATTTTCGTCTCTATATCGATGATAGTCGATCTATATATACCTGACATTATGAGACTTTGCGACACATTTGCTATAGTTGCAACATTGTTCGTAGTTTTTGTGTGAGATGTTTATTTTTTCCGTCACCCACCAGTTCAACAAATCCAATTCTCAATCTACATAGCTTAGATTTTGAACTTGTAAGGTTAGTATGTTTTTTTATTTATGTACTCATTTAACTTGTAAATTTTTGTTCAAATGAAATTTCATGTAGCTTGTTTTTTCCTTGATAATATATTATATGTGTAGTACCATATTTCAAAATTGTTATGTCATTGGTTTTTGGATCTAGTTAGTATATTCTATGGAAATTCATGTGAAATGTCAAGAAAAATATCTCCGAAGAAGTATTTTAAGAAGAGGGAAAATTACTACATCAATAAGTCAATTCAAACATTAAAAATGGATGTCATTATAAATCTAGATTAATTTGAGCCTACAATTCCTTATGTAAATTTGATCCTTATTACAAAACCACCAACTCATCAAAACTTTACTGGTTGGACTAATGTTTGAAATAGAAAGTGTGTTGGAAGCCACACATGTTTTTGATTTTTTAAACATGATCGAGAGACATTCCATTTTTTGTAGTTGCCATCACCCTGTCTATAAACACTTTTACGAGTTTATTAGGACTTATTGGGTTAAAGCTTATTTCACTATTTTCTACTATTTTGATTTTCAATTCTTCTATGTTTAATTCATGACTACAAACATGAATTAAACTTAGAATTTGGCTTGTCGTTTTCATTATTTTTTCCTTAGGTTTATCATTCAACAAACCATTCATTTGAAATTAAAATTTAAATCTTATAATATGGTGGTTAGACACATTTTGTTTTTGATGGATACGATTATTATTTCAATGGTGTGATAGTTTCGATTTGAGCAGAGCTTTGATGTTTGTGTAATGTTTCTGTCATGAATTTATGGTCATATCAATAGGTTTTCGAATTAATGTACACCTGTTGTACCCGTGTCCTTATCTCACCCTACTGGCACAATGCATTAACAAGCCATTCATTACAGGCATAGGGATTCGACTCTGTATGTCCAACTCTCATTAACAGGAATGAAAAATAATTACGATCAAACCCTCGTTGATTACCCCCACTCTGTGCTATGATAACATAGGCTTTGTTATGGCCATTTCTTCACTATCCATTTAGGTTTGTTCCTATCGCTCCTACCGTTCAAACCTAAAATTGTTTTGAGTCATCCCTGTTACATCCTAGTTACATTTGTCATGGCACATGTGAGGTGAATCCAACCAAATGGTTATGAGTTTCTTTTTTAAGAAAAACCTTAATTGCATGCCAGAGACACGTTTTTGCAGGAGCAATTTTGAGCAAACGATTACGAATTAGTCCAAATCCTATAAAACCCATTTCAGAAATGGGGCCATTTACCTTCATAGAGGGCATATTCTTCATAAATGAATCCATTTCAGAGGTATGTTTCATTTTCTGGACAACATTTTCTCAGAAAATTTGTTTCTCCTGAGTTTTATCTTTCCCCTTTCCTCTCTGTGGGTGTGAAGATATGCAACAAACAACTGAACTCTATCATAAAAAAAAGCTAAACCCTACTATCAAAAACCTGTGTGTTAATCCACACGATTACTATCTCTTCACATAACCAAACTTCGTTCCTTTGTAAACCCCCATGGTTAAGAAACCACAATGCATTTTTTTCACCCATAATAACGTTGGAACAGGTAATGGATGTGTGGAAAGGGAGGTTCTCTCCTACTCTTGTTTTTTAGCATGATTAGGGTCATATTAACAAACATCATGACAAGAAATTAAAAAAAAAAAATGAGAAACAGAGTAATGCAGATTCAATCTTTATAAACAATAAAACTAAGCAACCTAATAATATGATCATTAGAAAACTAAACAAATTCCACCATCATAAATTCGAATTTGTCAAATTACTGAAATAGTTAATATTTATTTATTTTTGGATTTGATTCTGTTTGAAAAAAATAAAATAAATAGATTTTTATTGTTGATTTTTACTATTTTAGACTAGCTACAGAAACTTGTAGCTTATCTTTTTCTAAAAATCAGGTCTCTTTTAAATAAAAAATTATAATTTAGTTATTAGAAATTGTCTAACTTATTCTTGTTTGCTTTTTCAGGAAATAATAGATCCCGTTGTTGATCATATGGGGAGAACATGTTCGATTATGCATTTGAATGATTAGTATCTCCTTTTTTGTTTACTTTGTTAAAAAATTTATTAATTTTTTAGAAGAATCAACTCAGTTATGAGTGGTTGTTAGCCCTCTATTTTTGTAATAATTTTTATCTCATGAAATCCTATCCTCTCCTAGGAGAAAGGAAAATGGGATTTCAAAACACTTTAAATAATCTTCATTTTGTAAGTGAAAGAGATTTTGGCCTGGAACAAATCATGAACAAATGATTTTCAGAACTTAATGAAACAACTTATAGCATTTCAGCTTTAGACCAATGTGAATGTTGTGCCATTTACGTTTTGTTTCTCTTATTCTTGAATATTAATGTGTTGTATAGCTTTAGTCTCAATGACATATTTGTTCCATTTTATTCATGTTTTATATGTTGTTCATGATTTGTTGTTCCATATGTTATGACTGTGATCATCAAATCAATTTTAATATCAGGATTTTACTTTGATGTTTAATTGATAGATAAAAATGAATGCTTTACATACAGATTTCTCTGACTGTAATCGTTCATAATTATAAGATCACTGGATCATATGTGTCCACTATTTTGTTCTTAAATCCTAGTTGTCGATACATACCTTGAATTTATTCAGGAAAACTTTAGTATAAGCCTACTGTAGATTTCTTTCAAAGGCGGGGCAGATGTATGCTTTATATCGTACAGAGGCGTAGACATATCAACAAACTAATAACAGGGTAGCTTCACCGGCTTCTAATTTTTGTCATTTTATTTACTAGTGAAATAGGATAGTCTTTGATTGGCTTTTGACCGTCATTATATCCCATTTCTAATCATGTTTTAGTTATAATTATTAGATTTATGATTAGAAAACAGAAAATACAAAAATATGCTTTGTTTATCTGCTTCTGAAAACAATTACCTTGACATCAATTTTTGCAAATCTTTCATTAAAACTTGCACCCTATAAATTTTGTTTATAAGTGATATGTTCATATTTTCTTTTTTGTTTAACATATTTGTAAATAATTAGATTAAAGTTCATAGATTATTATAGTTTTGGTACTAGTTAGTTTATTTCTTTTATTTAATTTAGGACCCTAGACTGGCTAACAGAGTCATTAAGCCCATCGGAATAGGTTACACCAAACGGCTTGGGTTATTTAGACAACCCCAAATAGGTTTTGTTCTTCCAGTTGACGGCCTGTCAAATGTTCCCGTCAACAAATAGCACTAGAAGGAGGGATGAGGTCGATTTAATGATTAAATGTTTCATCCCTCAGCCTTTCATAATTCTAGATTTATAAATCCTTCTTTTGTGTCATATTATAATGCACTACAAGGTAGGTTAGATCACAAGCTAACTATTTGGATTCAATTTCTTCAATTTCTTAATTTTTCATGGCTCCTACCCAAATCACTGTGTTGGAACATGATTTCCACTTCTCACTACCATTTATTCCCAACAAGACAACTAATCTCTTTCCAGAACTCACCTTTGATGGTGAAGGGAACACATCTACAATAGACCATATTTCTAATTTTTTTTATAAATGTTTAAGACATAATATCATTGATCCTAATGTTACATGCAGATTTTTCACTCTCACCTTCCAAGGTCGGGTTACATATTGGTTTGAATCTTTTCCGGCTAATTCTATGCATTCTTTGTTTGAGTTTGTAATTGAGTTTTTATCAGATTTTAGTAACTATGATTATGATTAATTAAGTGAAGAATCAAGTTTCTTAAGGAAAGAAAATGGTGAATCATTCAATGATTTTGCAATTAGGTTCATTCATGTTTGTACTAGATTCCCTTTGAAAGAAATGTCGTTTATTAATGAGTGGTTTGAATATCTTGTTTCTCTCTCAGACAAGCAAGATCAATTAATGGTGAACCAATATGAATTGAGCACTAACACTCAATCTCAAGATGGTTCAAATTTTGATGTTGATCTTGAAGATTTTGAAGCACCATAATTTTTGTCAACTTCTTTCATTTTGGCAAATCATGAGCAACATCATCTTTTACAAAATTCAATTGTCACCTCTAATTATTCTTTGTCAACAATGTCTCCTCCTGTCGAAGAAGGAACCTTGAATTTAAAATATGACAGTTGTCACACTCTCATAGATTTTATAACTGTTTCCAAAGTAAAAGAGGTCAAATGTGAAGTTGATAATCATGTGGATGATAAGATCCATGATCAATCAATGGGAGACAAAATCATTAGGTAGACTATTAATCAATATTCTATCTCTAGTGATTTGATCTCAAATTTTCCCTTACACAATGAACCAAATTGTCTCTTAGAAACTTTCTTGTATTCTTTAAAAGAGAATACAACAGAGGTTGATCAGTTTATACAAGGAGAGGAAACAAAACCAGATTTCGAAACGCATATACCTATCATTTCAAGAGATGCATTTTGTCTCCTCAACTCTTCTACATATTATTCCTTGTACCCTGATATTTTCGATCCTAATGTTGTGCAATTGCGTGTTCCATATTACCTTGGAGAGAATTCAACATTATATAACCAGGTACAAAGAGATTACCGAATAGAAGATAAAGAGGAAAATAATTCTACCCATGAACATATTAATTCTTATTCTCATCAATTATCCGTGGGTAAATCAAGAAATGATTTGAAAGAGTCTCAAATTGCATCTTCCATTGATTCATCTCAATTTGTGTTTCAAGAAGGATCTAAATTTTTCCATGATCAATTATTTGAGGTTGAAAAGTATCATCAGCCAAATATTACTACCAATGATGATTATTCAAAAATGTTGGTCATTCCATTTAGTTCACCTCAAATAGTTAACCTTGAAATATCTAAGCTCAATGGAATGTTTCAAGAGAATGAGACACTTATTTTTCGATCGAGAATCATGATAAGTTCTTTCCATCTTGATCCGACCTTTTTGCAAGATTCTTTCCTTGATAGTCTAATACTTTATTCTCATCAAGAATATTTGTCGCATGTGAATTCTTTCAAACAATCCCATGTTAGTAATTGCATGTATTATGATAGGATTGCATATTGATTGGAGTATTCATATCTCAAAAAGTTTCCAGGGAATGGTAAGATTATCTTCACTTTATTTAGAGATCAATGAGGTAACTTTAACACACTCATTTTATATCCTTTAGATGGATAAAATATGGAGCGAAAGGAAAATTTTCGGAAGGATGGGGCACTTCGGTCTAGGCCGAGGGTTATGTTAGGTCCCCATAACTCTCACAAGCTTCACAATCTCATTTTTTCATATTTTTGTAACCCATATAATGACAAAATTGTAGAATGGTTGGAGGATTCATACAAAAAGAATGTTCAAGGGAATGGTAAGATCATGCTTGCCGTGTTTTTAAATGATGATGATAAAAGTAAGTATGATATATTTTTATCAGTTTTCGATATACTACCATTCTTGCTAGTAATTTTTTATTTTGTTTCCATTGAAGGATTAGAGTTACTCCGATGGCTACATTGGAAGCATGACTTTATGTAGTATTTTGATTTGTTTAGTAGTTAGAGTAGGTTTAGGAGTAAGTTTTCTTTTAGCTTTATTTCTCACTATTTCTCTTTGTAATAATGCAGTCATGAACACAAGTGGGTACACCAAGAGAACCATAATATGACTATTTTCAAGGAAGTCCACTTTGACCCTTTCTCTCAGCTTTTAAAAAATGTAGTATCATCATGAAATTTTTTAAATGAAAAGTAAAGAGATAAGTAAATCTGAACTGTAAATTCAACCCTGACGCAAGGTGCCACGAGTAGGACTGCATTCATATTAATGAGGATTTTTCTATTTTCTTTTAGTCTCTCAAGATATATTTCGCGTGATGATTTCAGATCCACCCTCTTGTAAATATTTTTGATTTTCTTTTTTGTTTTTCATTTTGGTTCTTTTCATTTTGCTTGTTTTTGGTTTGTTTCTGAAAAATTATGTATGTGTCACCATTTCATTTGTGGAAGGAAAATCAGAATTTTTATCCAAGAGCAACAACTAACTATTTTTCAAAGAACCATGTTGTAAATTGTTAAACTCAAATCAGCAGAAGAAAGTTCCTGCTCAAAACAATGTTGATGGTTTCTTTTCAAAATCTCGAGAGGATAACAATTATCATTAATAAACTCTTAACGATGTCCCTGATTTTAAGAAAACAACTCAATTATACCTTCCTGTTCTTGAGATGGTTTTGTAACAAGAATCTAAGTGTTATGATCACAGTAAAGATCATTTAAAAAACAGATGAATTATATGAGATCAATTTTTGTGTTCAAAATCTGAAATTTTCAGTATCACCCCGCTCTCTTGAATATCATAAAAGTTTCTGCAAATTTATAAATTAATTCTAGAGAGTTGAAAGAACTGCAAGGTGTGGGAAGTGTTTGTAAACCCGTCGAGACATTGAACAGGTCTACTGGAAGCGGCTAAATGCATCCATGATACCAAGGCAACTTTGTCGGGGTACTGAACAGACCTGTTGGCAGCGAAGCAATGTCGGGTTCAAGAAAATTATCAGGTATGCCCCTTAAAATTAATCCATGAATAAATATGTTCTTCATCATGAATGGACGACTTTTGGACAGGATAGAGGTTTTAGAGTGGGTTAAATGACATCCCTGTCGAGGTTATGGATGCCTGCTGGCAGCAATGGCTATGTCAACAATATCGGAGTTAGTTTCATAAACATCGTTCCTCTCGTAATCTAGATCTGATACCATATTACACTTTTGACGGAAACACATCTGATGTTGGACTATGTTATTCCCTGAGTTTTTCATGCTTAATGTGTTGTCAGTTGCTTCTCAAATCTTCATTTTTTCGATTCATCCTAAAATGAAATTTTGGTAATGCAGAGATAACTGCTTCGCCCAGTACGTTTCCATTGTTGGCAGCCACATAAGTTTTTGATTTTTTAAACATGATCGAGAGGAATTCCATTTTTTGTAGCTTCCATCACCCTATCTATAAATACTTTTACGAGTTTATTATGACTGATTGGGTTAAATCCTATTTCACTATTTTCTACTAGTTTGATTTTCAATTCTTCTATGTTTAATTCATGACTACAAGCATGAATTAAACTTAGAATTTGGCTTGTCGGTTTCATGATTTTTTCCTTAGGTTTATCATTCAACAAACTATTCATTTGAAATTAAAATGTAAATCTTATAAAATGGTGGTTAGACACATTTTGTTTGTGATGGATATGATTATTATTTCAATGGTGTGATAGTTTCGATTTGATAAGAGCTTTGATGTTTGTGTAATGTTTCTATCATGAATTTATGGTCATATCAATAGATTTTCGAATTAATGTACACCTATTGTACCTGTGTCCTTATCTCACCCTGCTGGCACAATGCATTAATGAGCCATTCATTACAGGCATAGGGATTCGACTCTCTATGTTCGACTCTCATTACCAAGAATGACAAAGCATTATGATCAAACCCTCACTGATTACCCCCACTCCGTGCTATGATAACATACAGGCTTTGATATGGCCATTTCTTCACTATCCATTCAGGTTAGCCCTTTATTTTTGTAATATTTTTGATCTCATGAAATCCTATCCTCTCCTAGGAGATAGGAAAATGGGATTTCAAAACACTTTAAATACTCTTCATTTTGTAAGTGAAAGAGATCTTGGCCTAGAACAAATGATCGACAATTGATTTTCAGAACTTAATGAAACAACTTATAGCATTTTGGCTTTAGACCAATGTGAATTCTGTCTCATTTACGTTTTGTTTCTCTTATTTTGGAATATTAATGTGTTGTATAGCTTTAGT
>ML823779.1:69028-90755 GCA_009831015.1 Picea engelmannii
ATGAACTATTTGTAGGTGCTCGTAGTATGGCAACCTACTGAATTGCATCGGGTAACTTTTCATTCCTCGTGGAAGCCCATTCGTTCCTTAACGACATTCATGAAACATCAACAAATTGAAATTAACACTAATTAATCAAACAAAATGAAATTAATACTAATGAAATTAACAAACGGTTTATATAATATTTCATACATAAATATTTTTCATACCTTGACGATTTCTAATATATTCCAACTTCCATATGCAAGGTGTCATTCTTCATGGTTTTTTTCCATTCTCTTCTTTACCATTTAATTTTTCTTTGTCTGTAGTTTGATAACTGTTTCTTAGGAAGACAGTGTCTATACTCATCAAACACTTCCTTTCCTAAACTTCTTGAACGAAAAGATTTTATCATGGGACCACAAACTGGGCTTGCAAATTTACCCTTTGTTTGAATACCTACAAGATAAATGAATTAATCTAGCGAATTAGATTTACAATTTAAAATAATGCATGATATTTTCAATAAATATATATAATATTAAATCACAAAATAAAGTAACAATATACCACAAAAATGTGTTAACCTGGGAGCATCATGAATTGTCCATGATAGTATTCCATGGAATTGAAATTGTTTTTTCCCTATTGGTCTAGAGATGTCATACATAGTGACACCATCCCATAAATTCAACAACTCATCGATAAGAGGCTCAATATATATGTTCATATCTTTAACCTGATACTTACCTAATTGGTTCAACATATTGCATGATTAATTATACTTATCTAGATATCGTTATATATAAAAGAAATAATTACCATACACAAAACAAAGAAATGAAATATTTTGTCATACTTTAAAGAAAATAAAAGATAATTAAATACCTGGAACAATCATTGCCAACATTCTGTGCTCTCTCTTGATTGACATCCAAGGAGGAAGGTTATTGTGTATAAAAAAAATAGGCCACATTAAGTACATAGAACAAAGCTCTCCAAATGGATTGACACCATCAACTGCCAATGAAAGTCTAACATTATGAGGTTCTTCTTTAAAAATTGGCCACTTTTGTTCGATGTACTTCAATGCAGAACCATCTATAGGCATTCGAATAACATCGTCTCGGCTTATGTTCTTTGCATGGAAATCCATAAACTGTGCTATACTTTGGCACCTAAACAACCGTTGGAAACATGGAATTATCGGAATATAACGAAGAAATTTGCGAGGCACCTTCTTTGACTCTTTATCGGTTCGATATCTACTTATTTGAAATTGTGGGCATTCATTTTCTAATGCATATTTTCCATATTATATGATATGATCATTAGGACATGCATCAATATCCTGATACTCCATTCCAATTTCTTTCATATTCACAAATATTTCTCGATATGTGCGTGGAAAAATATTTTATGGCGGTAATAGAAATTCACCTAACAATCTACAAAATTCAAAACAATAAGTCAATGTAAACAATATTAATCATCAATATTGCATCCATATTAATTTACAAATTAAAAAACAATAGCAATATAGGAAAAAATTGAACATTTTAAGTATTTGTGAACATGCAAGAATAAATAAATAACAAATTAAATACCTTAGTGTTTGTGTGAGGCATGTGTTTGATAAACCATTCAAAACCTTCAAGTTCACCAACAACAATATAGAAGATAGAAGATTTATTGTTGAGCCTTCATAAAGAGGTTGACATGACTTCTCAAGTAGACGATCAACATCATGACTATCATCCTGGTTGTCCTCATCCATTGGAGCAAACGTGTCTTGGATCAATATATGTATCTCATATTCCTGATTTGTATCACTAACGTTATCTCCATCCATATCATCATTAATAACTTGATCAACAACTTCAATATTCTAATCTTGAAGTTCATCACCCTATAAAGGAGTATTTCTTCTAGTACTTGGCAAATAACTCTCTAGAGGTCGACATTTTGGGGGCATCATCTATATATTTAAAAACAATTTAGAAAAGTTAGTGTGTATAGAAAATACAAAAAAAATGATAAGAAATATTACTAAAATTCACGACATGATGACTATTACAGAGAATACATTAAATATTGAATTCTCTTCCCAAGGGACGATATTCATAACCCCCTTTGGCATGCCCCTTCTCCCTACAATGTCTTTCAGTTGTTGTTATTAAAAGTCTTTTTCTTTGCAAGCCCCTGCAATCATAGCACGGGAAATAACATTTTCCATCACCCCTCGCCTCTAATGCCACTCTTAACCAAGCAAGATTCCTTCCATTTTTGTTCATAGTGACAAATCCTTGTACTACAAAGTAATTGTCTTACCTACACCATACCAAATAGTAAGTTGTCAATTTTTTATATTTTAGCTACTCCTTCATGATATTTTAGCTACTCCTTTCGATTATGATATGTTTATTTACATTGACCTACAATCCTCACAATTATTTCTTCTAAGACATTTTGACATGCTTTTTTTATTATTATCAATTAAATATTAAGATCGATATGCTTCAATTTGTACTTTAGAGTAGTGTGTATTGAATCACCATGGAAAATAATTACACACCATTTAACGAAAGTGGTCAAAATTTCTCAAACTTGAATCACTCGACACCTTACACCAGCCTCTAAGTTTTTTTGTAGAGAAAATGCCAATATTTGAAATTCACCACTAAAAAAAGAATTCCATCCACTTGTCATCCACAATTGGGTTTGGTTGGTTTAAATTATGACGTGTTGATTTGTAGAAACATACAATGGTCACAATTTTATGCTACTTACAGTGGTCACAAATTTTTTTTCTAAGACACTTTGGCATGTTCTCATTTTTCATTGTGTGGCTAATATATTTCATCATGTTATCGTAGATTTCATCATGAAATTTTTATATTTTAGCTACTCCTTATTAATAGTGTATAAAAACGTTACATCAACTACAAACTAGAATTAATCACTACATCTAGAATTGCGTGTGATTATGAAAAATTGAGAGAAACAACATCACATAAGAATACAATTTTATATGACTAACCTACCCTAATACTAGAATAAAAATATGACATTAATATATATAGGTACAACATCATAGAAACAAAAAAGTTAGATAGCTAACAAGGTCGCTAAGGGATAGGATCAGACCTAAGAGGATTTTTTTTTCACTTTGTTGGCGAGCAAATTTGACAGGCCGTCAACTAGAAGAACAGATCTAGTCTGGGGTTGTCTAAATAACCCAAGCCGTTTGGTGTAACCTATTCTGACAGGTTTAATGGCTCCATTAGCCAATCTAGGGTCCTAAATTAAATAAAAGAAATAAAATAACTAATACCAAAACTATAATAATATATGAATTTTAATCTAATTATTTACAAATATGTTAAACAAAAAATAAAACATGAACATATCACTTATAGACATAATTTACAGGGTGCAAGTTTTAATGAAAGCTTTGCAAAAAATGATGTCAAGGTAATTGTTTTCAAAAGAAGATAAAGAAAGAACATTTTTGTATTTTCTGTTTTAAAATCATAAATCTAAGAATTATAACTAAAACATGATTAGAAATAGGATAGAATGATGGTCAAAAGCCAATCAAAGACTGTCCTATTTCACTAGTAAATAAAATGACAAAAATTACAAGCGGGTGAAGCTAACCTGTTATTAGTTTGTTGATATGTCCCCACCTATGTACGATCGAAAGCATCCAACTGCCCCAACTTTGAAAGAAATATGCAGTAGGCTTATACTAAATTTTTCCTGAATAAATTCAAGGTATGTATCAACAACTAGGATTTAAGAACAAAATAGTGGACACATATGATCTAGTGATCTTATAATTATGAACGATTACAATAAGAGAAATCTATACGTAAAGCATTCATTTTTATCTATCAACTAAACATCAAAGTAAAATCCTGATATTAAAATTGATATGATGATCATAGTCATAACATATGGAACAACAAATCATGAACAACATTTAAAACATGAATACAATGGAACATAATATGTCATTGATACTAAAGCTATACAACACATTAATATTCCAAAATAAGAGAAACAAAACGTAAATGAGACAGAATTCACATTGGTCTAAAGCCAAAATGCTATAAGTTGTTTCATTAAGTTCTGAAAATCAATTGTCGATCATTTGTTCTAGGCCAAGATCTCTTTCACTTACAAAATGAAGAGTATTTAAAGTGTTTTGAAATCCCATTTTCCTATCTCCTAGGAGAGGATAGGATTTCATGAGATCAAAAATATTACAAAAATAAAGGGCTAACATGAATGGATAGTGAAGAAATGGCCATATCAAAGCCTGTATGTTATCATAGCACGGAGTGGGGGTAATCAAAGCTGATCTAAAATTTCTTATGAAACAAAACTTGAATTAACTAAGTTATGAAACACTGGTGTATAGATAGTCAAAGCTGATCTAAACTTTCTTGTTTCACTGATACATAAAATGACATAAGTTAGAAACAAAGAAGCTAACCTGATATTAGTTCGTTAAATGTGTTTGTAGCTTCATATGAGTCAAGAGCATCCAACTGCCATGGCTACGAGATAAATATGCAATAGACTTATACAGAAACTGTTCTAAATAAATTCACAGAATGTATTGGCAGTCGAGATTTAAGAACGAAAAGGGAACACATATTAATTATGTGATCTTATGATCACAAATGCTCACATTTAGATAAATCTATGTGCAATACATTCATCTCATGGTTCAATTAAACATCAAAGAGAAATCATGATATTCAAATTGAAAAGATAATCATAGTCTCAATATCTGGAACAACAAATCATGAACGATATTTATAACACAAATATCCTGAAACATAACATATCATTGAGTCTACATCTACATGACATATTAATATATCAAGATTAAATAAAACAAAACATTAATGAAACACCATTCACAAAGGACTCAAGCCAAAATGTTGTATGTTGTTTCATTAAGTCTTGAAAGTCATTCGTCCATCTTCGGTTCTAGGCTAAGATGCCCTTCATTTACAAAATGCAGAGTATTTAAAGAGCCTTTTTGAAATATCATCTTCCTATCTCTTAGGATAGGATCAGATCCCATGAGATCAAAATATTACAAATATGGAGGGCCTACAGCCACTCATGATCAAATTGTATTTTCAAAAATTAATAAAAGTTTTTTCTTATTTACAAAATAAACAGAAAAGAGATACTAATCATCTAAATCAAACATGTTCCACCTCATAAAATCATCATTAAGATATACCATGTCTTGAAAATGAAATAGGAACAAGTTAGATAATTTATTAACAACTAATTACTAAATTTTATACAAAAATGACTTGGCTACATAATCAAGAGATTATGTAGCCAGTCTTATATTGGTAAAAGAAATCTAAGTTTAACCGATTTGATTAAAAAAATAACTTGACTCTAATAAGAGGGAAAACACCATTTTACCATTTAAACCAATGACTAAACATGGATCAAGATATCTTGGAATTGATTATGGCATTCACATTGTCTCCATTCTTTATCACAATGTTGCATGTCTTCTTAAGACGTTTAGCTTGTCTCTGTTCATTTGCTTTGAGGTCATGGTTTTCCTTTATGAGTAATTCATTGTGATTTGTGAGCGTTTTAATTCAATCTTGGAGAACAAGAATATCAATATAGTATCATTCAATCCAACACAGGTAGACTTCATAATGTGCAGGATAGACAATCTGTTGATGGATCGTACAGTCAAGAATGGCTGCATCAATACTACCTATTACATTCCCTGGACCAAGCCTAATACCAGTGAACTCACATTTATCTTTGAGACACGGTGGAAGATTATTAACGAATTCGTATGGCTGATTAGGATCCGATTTATGACAATCAAGATCTTCTTCTGCGAGGAAATTTTCAATTTCGGGATCTGAGACCTCATTGACCTCGATTGGGTCGATTGAGCTCAAATGAGGCTTAGAACGATTCTTTAAACTTCTCGAAATGAGTCGAACAACTCTTTTATTTCGGAACCCTAAAGATGCGTGCTTCTGTTTTGACTGTTTGTGAGACTTGTCGACATAGGGTTTCATATTCGCGTTATGGACATTATCCAAATTATGCACATGAGGTTCATTCCACTCACACTCTACAACTTGTTGCTCATATGGGAATTGACTGGTCATTACTTCGTTTAGGGGTTTTGTGGCTGGCTTATTATTTGGACTGTCAAAGGGTTCTTTTACCAATAATTCATCCAAATTAGGGCCAACAGTAGAAACAAAACCATTTCTCACTAAAAATCCATCCCAACAGTCGCCTATCGTTTTCAAATGGTGTGTTAATAGGATCTTGATTAAGACATGGTGAAAAAGGTTTGAGTCAAGACTCTGCTTTTTACACCTTTTAGACATCTTATATAGGCTTCTGAGCAAATAGAAAGGCACATTCAAATGAAAACCTATGAAGTGCATAAGAAACCGTATATGATAGAGAAAAACTAGACCATAATGACCCTCATAGGTCACAAACTATTTAAGGACTGACAGGAGACCATGCCATCTAACTTTAAGCAGAGAAACAAGGATACCTTTTTCACAACAATCGATTTTCCTGGAGGTCATGAAGAGGCTCCAGGGCACTTCTTCGATTTTTGAGGTCTTGAACCACTTCTGACCAGTGGATGGAAGTCCTATGGCTTCACTGATAAACTCTTTAGTTAATTCCAACTGTATATCTCCAACTTTCTCCCTATACCCATCAAATGTTTGTTCGAATTCCTTAGCCACGCGAAGGTTATACCCTTCGAACCTTTTGATGAAGGCATCCCGAACCTGGCCTTTCAAATCCTCGACTGCATCATCATGAAACAAAAACGCTTGAGAGCCATTCGGCTCTATTCAGACAACATGAGCCATTAAAAATATGACTGGACTGTAACAGGGGTGACTCAAGATAGCACTGGGTTTAGATGGCAGGAGTAGGAGAAACAAATATGAGCGAATAAAATGGAAACAAACCAAGCGAAGCCCCTGCGTAGTCATAGTATAAACATCGAGGTTTTGATTATTGAAGCTTGAGAAATCATGGTAATGAAAACCTTATGTACCAGGGAATGACGAAAACCCTCAACTCATAATGAAAAGATTATCAATTCACTCTCCCAACAAAAGATCAAGTACAGGATACGATACTTGAGCATTAATTCCCATGTCTAGAAATGACTATAGTTGATTTACAAAGGGTTCAAATAAACATGTTTATAATTCAAATGTGAATCAACATTCAACACACTCAAAGGAAAATCATTCAAGTATTAAATATAAAGTAGATGTAAGCACAATGACCCTTTGAAAGAATGCTTTGAATAAGGATATAATACGAAACTAAGTTTTCATGTTTGATTCATTCTTTCAGTCATGAATCAAGCATGAAAACACAAATATAAAAGAGTTATCGAACATCTTTTATAACCCAGTAATCATCCTAAAATGATAATATGAAGTGAAGGCAACTACAAAAAGTGTTGTTTATCGTTCAAATAGCGAAATCGTGTAGGGCTGCCAACAATGGCAACTTACTGGGAAAAGTAGTTATCTTTGCATCACCAGAGAATTCATGTTAGGACAGAAAAGAATGGCTGAAAATTAAAGAAAAGTCATTAGTAAGTCAACTATCCCAATCGAACTCAAAAACATCATACATTCTAGTGTCAAATGTCTTTCTGTTCAAATGCAATCTGGTGACAAGTTTTAATTATGAGAGAGACGATATTTAAGCCAATGAATTCGATACTGTTGACAGGGTCACTACTGCTAACAGGCATCCATAGCCTCGGCAAGGATGTCAATTAACCCACTCTGACACCTCTATCATGTCCAAGAAATATCAATTCAAGATGAAAGACATTTTATGATTAATATCAACATTTATATCTGAAATTTTTTCTTGAACCCAACATTGCTTCGCTGCCAGCAGGCCTGTTCAGTACCCCAACAAAGTTGTCTTGGCATCATGCATGCATTTACCCGCTGCCTGTAGACCTGTTCAGTATCCCGACAGGTTTACAAAAACTTCCCACAGCTCTCTAGAAGTTAAATTTGTCATAAATTTTATGATCTTAAGGAGAGAGGGGTGATGTTGAAAATTTCAGATTCTGAAACACTTGATATTTTCAAACTTAAATTTTCGCTTGATGACCTTCTTCATGATCTGATTTAGTTTTTTGATAAGAATAAATTTTCGAAGAAAGGAAGGCATACTTGATTTATTTACTTTTAAAAACAGGGACAACGTAAAGAGTTTTAATGATGATCATGTCTTCTCATGATTATAGAGTGAAACCAGGGAGATTATTCTGAATAGGAAAATTCTTTTGCTAGTCTGAGTTTCAACAATTTCATAGCACCGATACCTTGAAATGACCTCAACTATTGTTTTTTGATGATACATTCTGATTCCCTTTCATGAACTAAATGGTGACACAGACATAAATTTATTCAGAAAACAGTGAAAACAAGAAAAATGAAAATAACCAAAATCAGAAAACAAAAGAAAATAAGAAAATAAAATAAAAAGAAATATGTACAGAGGTGGATCTGAAATCATCAGGAAAAATACCTTTTGAGGGCTTGGCCATTCACCGGAAAAGTTTCTAGCCGTCCCTCCAAATTGTGTAGATGAAAAGAGATGGGACCTAGTTTTTCAGAGATTACGAATGGTCCCAACCACAGGTTCTGGAACTTGGTGTGTTCCCCTTTTCCCTCGTGGGGCTTATCCCATTTGAGAACCAAGTTTCCTACTTCGAAGTTTCTGTCTGAAGAGGAGTTTGAATCAAACCATATTTTTACAATCTGTTGATGCTGATCCAACTTCTTCTTCGCTTGTGATCTTACTTCCTCCTCTAGTTTTAATAAAGCGTTAATTCGACTTTCAAGGGGGGGCATTCCTCTTCTTGAACTTTCTGCGATAATTGTAAAGATGGAAGCAGAACATGTGGAGGCAGGATTGCTTCTCTCCCATAAATGAGAAATAAAGGAGAATTACCAATAGAGGTTTTGGGTGTCACTTTGTCATCTCGGAGTGCATTAAATAGTGAGTTGTGCCAGTTCTTATGGTTTTCAGAATTTGTCCTCTTGATGATCTTGATTAATTTTTTGTTTGTTGATTCTGCTAGACCATTTCCTTGGGGGTAGTAGCTGGTAGAATATTTTAATTTGATCCCTTTTCCTAAGGAGAACACGTTCATGTCTAGGGATGAGAAATAAGATGTGTTGTCAAAGACTAAACATTCAGGAATATTGAATCTAGTAATGATATTCGAATTTAGAAAAGATACTACCTGATTTGTGTTTACCACTTTCAAAGGTGTAGCTTCGGACCATCTAGTAAAGTAATCCGTTGCTGTAATAATATACTTGTGTTGTTGTGAATAAGAAGGATTGATTGGGCCTATTATGTCAATACCCCACTGCTAGAAAGGTGAATCTGTAGTAACGAGCTATAAAGGGAATGCTGTGTTTTTCACTCGTCCAACATCTTTTTGGCAAATTATACATTTGCGACATAGGGTATGGGCATCTTTAAACCACGCGGGACAATAGTACCCAACTCTTAATACTTTGTGGGTAGTGGTGTATCCACTTAAGTGTCCACCAGCTTCACCAACATGAATTTCAGATAGCACTTTCCCTGCTTCATCTTTTTCTAGACAACGCATAAGAACACCGTCGAAATTCTTTCGAAACAAAACATCATTTATGAACTGGAAAGATGCAGATTTTAACCTGAGTGATCTTCTATTTATAGGATCAAGATGGAGAGGAGTAGATCCATGCGTCAAATAAAATTTAATATCATCATACCAAGAATTAGCAACAACTTGTGTACAGTTGATTTGTTTTCCATTGTGCTGATTTTCAGTCAAGGTGTTAATTTGATTTTATTTTTCTTCAACTGAATCAACCATTAGTTTACATAGGCCTTGACCTCTAACAATTTGTGCAGGAGTTATTTCGAGGTCATACTCTTGTAACGATGTCATCCAATTTGCCCGTTTTTCACCTAGTTCCTTTTGTACTAACAAGTTTCTCATAGCCTGGTAAGGAACGATGACTTTATTTCTGGATTTCAATAGATATGACCGTAAGTGTTTCACTGCTTTAAAAACAACATACTCCTACTGATCTATGGCTGGGTAATTCAGTTCACCCCCTTTGAAAGATGAGCTCAAGAAGGAAATGTATATTTCATTGCTTTCAACATTTTTTGTGTTAACACAACGGCATAAGATCGGTCGGAGGCGAAGGTGTAAAGAGTGAAATCCAAAGAGAAATCAGGACTCATCAAGGAAGGAGCTTCTATTATGGAATCAAAAGCTTGACTTTCTTAGGGTCCCCGATGATACTGATTGTCCTTTTTAATTAAATTTTGCAAGGGTCTTACCATTTCTGAGAAACTTGGGACAAATCTTATGACAAAATTAATCTGGCCTAAAAAGGATTGCATGGAGTTTTTGGAGGAAGGAGGGGGAAGTTTTGAAATGGCTTGGGTTCTTTCAAGATCGATGATCATTTCGTCATTGGATACTATGAACCCAATTAGTTTGCCTTGTTCTACCACAAAGATTGATTTCTTAGGGTTGAGAGATATGTCGTACTTCCGACATCGTTCTAGGACAACCCTAAGGTGAGATACGTGATCTTTCTTGTTTTTAGAAAAAACGGTAACATCATCAAGATAGAACACTACTGAGTGATTTATGAGACCACAAAAATCAATGTCCATTTCTCTCTGGAAAGTGGCCCCGACGTTTATAAGACCAAAAGGCATCTTCCTGTAGGCATAAGTACCCCATGGGGTACGGAAAGTGGTCTTGAGCTGATCTGGGAGTGACATGAGGACCTGGTTATATCCTGAAAAGACATCTAGCAGAGATAGTCTTTCCGAACCAGATACCTGCTGAAGGATTTATTCCATTGGAGGAACGAGATAGTTGTCTTTATCAGACGCTTAGTTCAAGTTACGAAAGTCGACATAGAGTCAAATTTCACCGCTTTTCTTCCTTACAGGAACTAGATTAGACACCCATTGTGTGTTTCTCACCAGGAAAATTATCTTTGCATTTAGTAGTTTATTCAGTTCTTTCTTGACAGTGGGTTCTAATTTGGGGTGCATCTTTCTTAATTTTTGCTGAAAAGGTTGAGCTTGTGGTTTCATGGGGGTGACATGTTGTATTATGTTAGGGTCAAATGTTTTCAAATCATCATATGTCCAGGCAAAAACGTCTTTAAATTATTTAAATAATTTAATAAAGGCAGATCGTTCTTGCTTGGACCATCTTGTTCCCAAATTAATATTCTGAGGATTTTCCTTAGTCCCTAAATTTACCGTCTCATAAGTCAAAGAAGAACTATTCGTTTTACAGTTAACTAACCCTCTAAATTTATCATGCAAGTCCTAAAACTTTTCTAATATTACAATAGTTTTGGGGATAGAATTCACCATATCAGATGTCGATTCGGGAGATCTAGGATCTGATATTACCGCGAAGTTGCAAAGGTTTTCATCATGAGTGCCTTCGTCGATGATCACACCTTGGAAGGTGTCTTCCATATGCAAGAAGTTGATGATTTTTTGATCATCGTCAAACACTCTCCAATTGGTAATGTTATCCGACATCGACGGCCCAAACAACAATTCAATCGAGAATGCATTAGGAGAAATACCTTATGCGGGCAACAATTTATAAGTGACATTAGCCAATAAATCAGCCTCTGAATTACTCAGTCTAGGAATGGAATTTATGTTAAATGCTGAAAAGGTTTTCCTTAAACTCCATACCTCAGTTTGGTATCTTTTCAGATGTGGTGACAAGCAATGTATGGAGTTCCTTACCTGCCTGACCATGATTTCTGAATCATTGAATACTATTAAAGTTCTTACGTCCATATCCACAACTTTCCTGAGTCCTTGCAAAAGTGCTTCGTATTCGACGGTGTTATTGGTGCACTCAAACTCTAATCAATAGGAAATGAAAGTTTTATTACATGAGGGATCGATGAGTACACATCCTGCACCGACTCCTTATTTGGATTTGGATCCGTCAAAGTACAACGACCAGATTTGAGCTTCATCGGTAGTGTTTGACAACTTGGCGAAGCTGATGATTGAGTATAAGTCATAAGTTCCGATTGTTGCCTAGAATCGGTGAAAGGTGAAATTTCGGTCATGAAGTTACCAAAGAAGGTGTTCATTCCCTACATTTCAAACGAATTAGCAGATGCAGTAAATGGTTCGTTTACATCATTTAGATCCGTCATGGTATGCTTGAGATAACATTCACGATTTATCCTAATTTTATTGGGGTGTCCATTTTCCGACAACCACAGATGAGACCAATCTATGGCAAAATAATCATGCAGCTGTTTGGACCAGTCCCTGCTTAAGAAAAAACCATATACTTCAGGGATGTCAACAACAATAATTTCAATAATTTGAGGAACCTTAGGATTATAAGATAACCTAACCAAGACATTCTTAATTTCACTAATTACCTTGACGTTTGTTCGATCAAGTAGAATGATTTTGAGATCAAAAGGTTGAACTTCTGCATTTTTTTTTGACACACAGATAAAGGCATTACATTTTATGATGCGCCAGAATCAACCATGCATTTATGTACATTTCTATTAAAAATTTCAAAAGTTAACAAAAAAGGCGGGACATTTTTACGAGCGTTAACAATAGAATTTTGTTGGTGTTTTGCCACTGTCCCTGAAACAATTTTATCTACATTTGATACAATTTTATCTACATTTGATACAATTTTTTCAGCTAAATCCCTTTTATCTGGAGGTACATATGTTTTTTTAGTAGGGATCGTTTTGGCTGTTTTGGAACTAGTTTTTGCAGTCTTCTCATTGCTAGGATCGTTGTTCTTACTATTTTTTGCGATATTTTGCAGCATTTTCTGCAGAATAAGAGGAAATTTCAAAAGCTCAAAAACATAAATATTAGCTCTTAGTTTTTTCAGATCTTCAATCAAGTCATATTCTAAAACTAGGGCTGATAAACTCTGTTTTATTTCAGCTTGTTTCAACTGTTTTGGATGCACATTATTACTCATTTCAGAAGACGGTTTCCTCTGTGTTTTGCTTCTCATGTTGTAAGGGTGGACAGTTTCAAAGTTTGCTTGGAAATTACTGTCAGAAAAGTGTCTGAAGATATTAGGAGATGAGTCTTCTTCTTCAGCTGCTTCTTCCTCAATCTTCAGAACTTTCAGAAGGGACAGAGTTATCATGTGCTTCAAGAATAGTTTGCAAAGCGTATTGTAAGATTTCGAAATTAAGACCTTTAGTGGTCAGGTTTGGCCGATTGGGAGGGAAAGGTTTTTTGAAAGGTGGTTTAAAACCAACTTTTCTTGAGGATGCCTCCTCGACCGATCTCTTGAAGTCCATGACTTGATTTGATAGTTTTTGGAAAGCCTTCTGCAAGCTTTCTAGATCTAAAGTTTCTGGTTGAATTTTAGTGTGAGGAGGTCTAGTGAGGATTTCTACTTTCTTTTTATAAGATGAAGTTGTTTCAGCTTCATTATTGATATTATCCTTTAATCTTAATATGTCCTTCTCGATTTGTCTTGCCTCCTCGAAGGCTTCCAACAATGTAGACTTTTTAGACCTTTTAACCCAAATTGATATATTATTATGTAAAGCTTTGGTGTAATATGCAACAATTAGACTCTCCGCAGGTATTGAGTCTATGGGAATTTGATTTTTTAATGTAAGAAACCTCTGGTTGAAATATTTTGCTTTCTCCTTAGGGTTCATTTTTAGGCTGGAAAGTTCCATAACCAGGATATTTATCATCTCCAAATTTCTCTAAGAAGCAGGTTTCAAATTTGTCCCAAGAGACAATAGTCTGGGGATGTTGGGAGAAATACCATGTGCAGGCATTGCCCTCAAATGTATAAGGAAAAAGTCTATAAACTACATCTTCATGCTCTAAACTTCGGAGTCTAATGACCAACATAAACTTCTTTATGTGATCTTTAGCAAATTGTTTAGAATATGGATCAAACTTAGGAAACCATTTCTCTGGGTGTTTTGGTAATGGGTGTTGAGGCCCAGGTACAACCACGACATCTTGATTGAACCAAGGTCTGGCGTGATTGTTTTGGTTTTCCATGGGTGTTGGTGGTGTCGAAGGCTGAGAATATTTAGACGAGGAACTGCCTTCATCAGATGATTCTCCTCCTGAAGAGGATGGAGATGAATGAGGTGGGGAAGGTGGAGCACCAGATCCTCTAGCTTCAAGGATAGGTGTTTCAGCAGGATCTGTGGTATTATCTCCTGAAGGGTTCAAAAGTAGACCAGTGCCTTCAAGCTATTCTCGGATGTCAGAGAAATATAAGGGTTGATTGAGTGGCCTACCAGGTTGTATGATGCGGGCCAAGGAACTATGTGTCCTTATGAGTGACTGACGAACAATTTCTTGTACGTCAGTCCCTTGAGGATTTGGTGTCATCAGTTCAATGGGAATCTCAGGATTTTCGTTAGAGGTAGTTGTTGTTTAAGAAGTAATGTTTTTGTCTGAGAGACTACATGTTACTACAGGGGAGTGAGTGTGTGGGGTAGGAGTCTTACGAATTCCACGTGCCATCAATTTAAATCAGGCCCTCCTTCTAGCACCATTTGTTGATGGGAAAAATTGACAAGCTGTCAACTGGAAGAACAAGTCTGGTCCGGGGTTGTCCAAATAACCCAAGCCGTTTGGTGTAACTTGTTCTTACTGGTTTAATGGCTCCGTTAGCCAATCTAAGGTCCTAAAGTAAAGAAAATGAATAACCAACTAATGTTAAATAATAATAATATATACATAAACTCTAATATAATTAGATGTATGAGTGTATTTGAGAAGAGAAAGAAAACATAAAAATATCACTTATGAATAGAATTTACAAGTTGCAAGCTTTACTGGAAACTTACGAAAGCAATGTAAAAATAATTCTTTTTGAGAAGAAGATAAATAAAGAACATTTGAATATTTTCTATTTTCTAATTATAAATCTAACAAAACTTGAATTAACTAAGTTATGAAACACTGGTGTATAGATAGTCAAAGATGATCTAAACTTTCTTGTTTCACTGATACATAAAATGATAGAAGTTAGAAACAAAGAAGCTAACCTGATATAAGTTCGTTAAATGTGTCTATGCCTTTGTATGAGTCAAGAGCATCCAACTGCCACGCCTATGAGATAAATCTGTAATTTAGACTTATACTGAAACTGTTCTGAATAAATTCACAGAATGTATTGGCAGCTGAGTTTTAAGAACGAAAAGAGAACACATATTAATTATGTGATCTTATGATCACAAATGATTACATTCAGATAAATCTATGTGTAATACATTCATCTCATGGTTCAACTAAACATCAAAGAGAAATCTTGATATTCAAATTGAAAAGATAATCACAGTCTCAATATGTGGAACAACAAATCATGAGCGATATTTATAACACAAATATCTTGAAACATAACATATCATTGAGTCTAAAGCTACATGACATATTAATATATCAATATTAAATAAAACAAAACATTAATGAAACACCATTCACAAAGGACTAAAGCCAAAATGTTGTACGTTGTTTCATTAAGTCTTGAAAGTCATTTGTCCATCTTCGGTTCCAGGCCAAGATGCCCTTCATTTACAAAATGCAAAGTATTTAAAGAGTCTTTTTGAAATCTCATCTTCCTATCTCTTAGGATAGGATAAGATCCAATGAGATCAAAATATTACAAATATGGAGGGCCTACAACCACTCATGATCAAATTGTATCTTCAAAAATTAATAAAAGTTTTTTCTTATTTACAAAATAAACAGAAAAGAGATACTAATCATCTAAATCGAACATGTTCCACCTCATAAAATCAGCATCAAGATATACCATGTCCTGAAAACGAAATAGGAACAAGTTAGATAATTTATTAACAACTAATTACAAAATTTTATATAAAAATGACTTGGTTACAGAATCGAGAGATTTTGTACCCAGTCTTATATTGGTAAAAGAAATCTAAGTTTAACCGATTTGATTCAAAAAATAACATGATTGTAATAAGAGGGAAAAACCGTTTTACCATTTAAACCAATGAATAAACATGGATCAAGATAGCTCGAAATTGATTATGGCATTCACACTGTCTGCATTATTTATCACAATGTTGCCTGTCTTCTTAAGACATTTAGCTTGTCTCTATTCGTTTGCTATGAGGTCATGATTTTCCTTTATGAGTAATTCATTGTGATTTTTGAGCATTTTAATTCGAGTTTGGAGAACATGAATATCAATATAGTATCATTCAATCCAATGCGAGCAGACTTCACAATGCGCAGGAGAGACGATTTGTTGATGGAGCATACAGTCAAGACTGGTTGCATCAATACTACCAGTTACATTCCCTAGACCAAGCCTAATACCAGTGAACTCACATTTATCTTTGAGACACTGTGAAAGATTATTAACAAATTCGTATGGCTGATTAGGATCCAATTTATGACAATCAGGATCTTCTTCTGCGAGGAAATTTTCAATTTCAGGATCTGAGACATCATTGAGCTCGATCGGTTCGATTGAGCTCAAATGAGGCTTAGATCGATTCCTTAAACTTCTCAAAATGATCCGACCAACTCTTTTATTTCGGAACTCTAACACTGCGTGCTTCTGTTTTGACTATTTGTGAGACTTTTCGACATATGGTTTCATATTGGCGTTATGGCCATTATCCAAATTATGCACAGGAGGTTCATTCCACTCACACTCTACAGCCTGTTGCTCATATGGGAATTGATTGGGCATTACTTCATTCAGGAGTTTTGTGGTTGGCTTATTATTTGGACTGTCAAAGTGTTCTTTTACCAACAATTCATCCGAATTGGGGCCGATGGTAGAAACAAAACCATTTCTCACTAAAAATCCATCCAAAGGGTCGCCTATGGTTTTCAAATGGTGTGTTAACATAATGTTGATTAAGCCATGGTGAAAAAGGATTGAGTCAAGAATCTGTTTTTTATACCTTTTAGACATCTTGTATAGGCTTTTGAGCAAATAGAAAGGCACATTCAAGTGAAAACCTATGAAGTGCATAAGCAATCGTATATGATAGAGAAAAAATAGACCATAACAACCCTCACAGGACACAAATTATTTAAGGATTGATAGGAGACCATGCCATCTAACTTTAAGCAGAGAAAGATGGATACCTTTTTCAAAACAATCAATTTTCCTGGAGGTCATGAAAGGCTCTAGGGCACTTCTTTCATTTTTGAGTTCTTGAAACACTTCTGAACGGTGGATGGAAGTCCTATGGCTTCACTGATAAACTCTTCAGTTACTTCCAACTGTATATCTCCAACTTTCGTGCTATACCCATCAAATGTTTGTGCAAATTCCTTAGCCACGCGAAGGTTATACCCTTTGAACCTTTTGATGAAGGCATCCCAACCCTGGTCTTTCAAATCCTCGACTGCGTCATCATGAGACAACAACGCTTGAGAGCCATTCGGCTCTATTCGGACAACAAGAGCCATTAAAAATATGACTGGACTGTAACAGGGGCGACTCAAGATAGCTCTGGGTTTAAATGGCAGGAGTATGAGAAACAAATCTGAGCGAATAAAATGGAAACAAACCAAGAAAAACCCCTGCGCAGTCATAGTATAAACATCGACGTTTCAATTATTGAAGCTTGAGAACTCATGGTAATGAAAACCTTGCGTACCAGGGCATGACGAAAACCCTCAAATTCTAATGAAAAGCCTATCAATTCACTCTGCCAACAAAAGATCAAGTACATGATACGATACTGGTGCATTAATTCCCATGTCTAGCAATGACTATAGTTGATTTGCAAAGGGTTCAAATAAACATGTTTATAATTCAAATGTGAATCAACATTCAAAATACTCAAAGGAAAATCATTCAAGTATTAAATATAAAGTAGATGCAAGCACAATGACCCTTTGAAAGAATTCTTTGAATAGGGATATAATACGAAACTAAGTTTTCATGTTTGATTCATGCTTTCAGTCATGAATCAAGAATGAAAACACAAATATAAAAGAGTTATCGAACATATTTTATAACCCAATAATCATCCTAATATGATAATATGAAGTGAAGGAAGCTACAAAAAGTGTCGTTTATCGTTCATATAGCGAAATCGTGTAGGGCTGCCAACAACTTGGTGGATTGTTTTCGTCTAGTTTGATTTCCATGATCTGGTTTGGGTGTAGTGTTTTTGTTGTGGTTTTCCTTTAATTTGTGATGCAGGTGAGAGAGGTATCTGAATAATTTATGGTGATCATATCCTTGTGCCCAAGGGAAGAGAATGCATGACAACATTTCCAGTATTTTTTTAGCAACTGTTTCTTTACAACATTTGAATTCTGACTCTTATGAATATAAATACAATTATTTGGATTTGAGCAGTGATCTCAGGGAAATAATGATGGTGAAAAGGGTTGATTCTACATAACCATTGGATTTTTCAGAGAGCCAGAGGTGATACAGTAAGATTTAACTTGTAGCTTAACCATTTTTCCACTTATTTTTCTTCACTTCATGCAATTATTTGGTTGGTTGTTTTCTATGATTCTCATCATTTCATATTCAACACTTAGAATGTAGCTTTGATTTCTCCTTTCAGTGGATTTTTCTTACACATTATTTTAGGATATAAACCATAGGGATTTGATTATGATGTAAATCGTTTCAAATAATTATTCATTTCTCTTTCAAGCGTTGTCCCTTATTTGTAGAGTTTCATTTTTGGATCTCTTTCCCAGACTCTCTCTTGTTCTCCTTGATGACTGCATGTTTGATCCTTTTGTTGGATTATTTTCGATTCAGATTCTTGCCTATTTTTCTTACAGAGGTTTCCTTCGCCCCTTGTGGGTTTCTGATTTTTGTAGCTATTACCCTCTTCTTCTCCTTCATGATTTCTTGTTTGAGCTTCAAGTTGTGTTCTTCCTGTTTCATATTCATGATCACCATTCTCCAAGAGGCTTCCTTTTGATGTTGTGGGTTCTGATTTTCATGTTGTTTTTTCTATTTTGTATGGTCTGGTGAATTTTATGTTTAGTTTTTTTTTTCCTATGATTCTTGTCTGTTGTTGTTTGATTTTTATGGGTTTTTTGTCCACTTATTCTGTATTGTTGATAGGTTTATGTTGTTCGTCCCAAGAAACTTTCTTTAGGATAAATTCGTTCACAATTATTTCATATGGATAAAGATAGTTTGTCCTATTTTAACCAATAATTATTGGAGTCACAAAGTTCTTTTCTTTTGGAATCCTTGATTGCTTTGTGCAAGTTTATTGGTTTTTTTCTCTATTTGGATCCAATTCTCCTGGAGGCCATGTAATTGCTCAGGCCCTTCATCTCACCTTCAAACCTTTTAGTGATGTTTACTAATCTCATTTATGTACAATTTGACAAATTAATTATATTCTTCATATTGATCTTTCATTTTTGAAAAGACATGTTTAAAGGATCATCCGTAACTTGATTGAGGCCCAACCACAAAGATGTAAGTCAACTATAATCGAAAGACTATAAATCATTTCAAATAACTATTCCATTAAGAATTGTTTTCTCTATAGTTTTTGAATTTCTCTTTCAAGCCTCATCCCTTCTTTGAAGAGCTTCATTTTTGGAGCTCTTTCCCAAATTCTATGTTCTTCACCTTGATGACTCTGTGTTCGAGCCTTTCGTTGTATTATTTTTGTTTCAGATTCATGATTGTTGTGATTCTGAGAGGTTTCCTTCAACCCTTACAGTTTCTGATTTTGGGAGCTATTACCCTCTTCTTCTCCTTCATGGATGCTTGTTTGAGCTTCTAGTTGTGTTCTTCTTGTTTCATTTCATGGTCGCTATTCTCATATCTCGTGGCTTCCTTCTAATCTCGCAGGTTTCAGGTATTCATGTCATTTTTGATATTTTGTATGGGCTACTAAATTTTTTGTTTAGGTTTTGTTTTCCCATTATTGTTGTCTGTTTTTGTTTGGTGGTTTTGTTGTTTACTTATTCTGGATTGTGATAGTTTAATCTTGTTCATCCTAGGAAACTTTTCTAAATTTATTGGGAGAAATTCTTTCATGATTATTTAATATGTATGAAGATAGTTTGTCCTTCCTTTGTTTAGGATTTGTTTTCCCATGATTGTTGTTTGTTGTTTGATGATTGTTGTTTGTTGTATGTTTCTTATCCTTCCTTTGTTTTCCCATGATTGTTGTTTGTTGTCTGTTGTTTGTCCTTCCTTTGTTTGTCGTCTGTTGTTTGTTTGTTTGGTGGGTTTGTTGTTTACTTATTCTAGATTGTTCATAGTTTAATCCTGTTCAATCTAGGAAACTTTCCTGAATTTGTTGGGAGCAATTCTTTCATGATTATTTAGTATGTATGAAGATAGATTGTCCTTTGTTTACCAATAACTATTGGATTCTTGAAGTTGTTTTCTTTTGGTAACCTTGACTGTTCTGTGCAAGGTTATTGGATTTTTCTCCCGAGTACTTTTCCGGACCCGTCATCTCACCTTCAAACCTTTTGGTGATGTTTACCGATCTCATCTATGTAAAATCTAACAAATTAATTATATTCTTCATATTGATCTTTCGTTTTAGAAAAAATATGTTTACACGTACCCACATGTGAAGAATAGCATTTATTTGGAATTGAAGTACCTTAGACATTTTCATCTTTTTTTTTTAAGTTAACGATATGGATTGGGGGAAACTTATGTTATCCCTTATGCGATTTCCTCGATGCTCTAGTTTCATCACAAAAAAAATTCTTCTTCCTCTTTCCATATTTTCCATTTAATGACCCATCCATCCCTTGCCATCCTCGGTTATTTACTTATTTGAGCAATCATTCATTTGCTTCAGAATGGGACCCAATATTTGTTCTTACTAGGCTCATTATTTGGATAGTTCATTTTCCTTATGGGGATCATTATTTGGATAGTTCATTGCAGTAAATTGAAACACTCTTTGGAAGGCTTTTAAGGCTACTCTTCTTCTTCTTGTCCATTTGTGACCCTCAAAGCGCACTCAGTTTTAGATACCACATATATTCATTTTTAACTTTAAATTGACCGTGGATTGAAGACATTAAATCTTTTCAAGTATAATTTCTTTAGTGGTTTTTAATGTTTTACATTAAAAAGATGGAATTATGTTAAACATGAAAGGAATTACACATCTCCTTCATATATATATAAATATAGAGTGAAGCATTCATCTTAAACCTGGATCTATCAACATGGATATATCAAGCACCTAAAGTGATCCAATTTCTTAAGGTGTAATTTGTTTTTATTGTTTAATTGAGCCAATTTTAAATTTTTTTAATGTAGTCTTATCTAACATAACATAACATAACATGATTATATAGAAACATTGAAATATTTTATTTATGATAGACATTGATTTTAAATGCTAAGTGTTCATATTAAGCATTGACATCTCCAAAATATTTTATTTTTTACTTTCAGTTACTTTCTTTATATATATATATATATATATATTGTGTGTGTGTGTGTGTGTGTGGCCAACATTGAAATAATATTTTTATTATTAAGTTTTTTTTAAAAATGAATTACACATCTTATGGGTGCAATGAACAAATACTATTAAATTAATTTAATTTTGATGATGATAGTTATCATTTGTTGATATTAATTTTG